>ML812743.1:41568-79513 GCA_009831015.1 Picea engelmannii
CCGTTAAATTTCTCGACCCTAAACTTTCCATCTTCCGACATTGCTCCCACTCGAACTAGGAACCCTTTTTTCCTGCGAGTTACGTTATGCTCTGATACTAGTTGTTAGAAAAACAGGACCGCGGAGCAATAACATAAAAAAAATGCAGAAACAAAACACAGAAGACACACAATACAAGAGAGACACATATTTATGTGGTTCACCTAGTGTGGGCTACGTCCACCAGAGAAATTTCTAGGTCCTTCCTTTATTATTATCCAGCAATTGAATTGATACAACCTACAACAAAACCCGTTGTAACTTCCTCTTCTTTCTCTCATAGTCTCCTCTCTCAGAATACAATATTCACCACCATCCATAGCCGTGATACATTTCCCTCATAAAAGAGGGTTTCCTTCTAGGGAAAAAAACCCTAACATAATCTCTACCGCTAGATCTACGACCTTATAATGAACGGTCCAAATTTACAATGAAATTACAATATACTTTTACAAGACAATTTTTGCTTCAGGGGCTTCGCCCCCGAACCCCCATCGGGGGACGCTGCCCCCAAACCCCCGCTGGGGTTCGCTTGCCCCCAGACCCCCCAGTCGGGGGGATAGGCCCCCTGGACCCCGCAGAGGGGGTACCCCCCCCTCTGCACTCCCTCGCGTGGAAGAGTGTACATACTTCTGGGGTGTAAATACTTCATGGGGTATAAACACGACTGAAAGTAAAAGACCTATAAATCAGGAAGATAATCAGGCTCCACAACCAACATTAATCCACAAGAGAGGGGAGGGTCTAGGAGACTATCTAAGAGGGGGATGCAAGGGGGAATTACCCATGTATATTAATTCCACCCACATTCTTGAATTTTATTATGACTATGTATTAAAGTCTAGTTTCTGATTGAGTGTTTCCAAAGCCAAACATTGAATGCATGTAATAGGGTGGGTGTGAACAGTCACATCCCATAGTTATTGGGAGCATGGGGGCTGAGTACAATCAACTTGGGGAAGTGCGTGAGTCAAGAAAGTAAGCCAAAGGAGAGAAAATTCTTATGGGATGTTACAACAATTTTAGATAATATTCAATGTTTTTGCATGAAAAAGAAGAAGAGAGCAGGAAAAGAGAGCTTGAAGCTAGAACAACCATGGAGGGAGAATTCTAGAACATGTTGGAGTGTTTTTGGAGAGTATTGGAGCTGAATATTGAAGAGACAATTGTCATGCCCGAAGAGTTGCACTATAACAACAAGTGTTTTCTGTTGGTTGCTAGTAGTTTTCCTGGCAGTGAGTTCCCTTGAGTTTCCCAGCTAAGAGATTCCTAGTTACCTGTGCCAAAGAGACCTTGATAAATGAATGGGATGCCTGAGGGACTAAGATCAATGAAGGGGTACATTCCTTGGGTTGGGAAATTTGAGAGGAAGAGAGTTGGTGGAAATGCAAGATAGTTGGAGGAGAATACCAGTGGGTTGTGGGATTTCTAATCCGTGAGTGGAAAGTGAGAGACCACCCTGTTTTGTGGATTACTAACCTCATCTCAGGGGTGATTTTCTATTGATTTTTGGAACAAGTCTATGGCTGGGTGGAATTTCCATCCCAAGCACCTGGTTGCATAAAATAATTAAAAGATAAGTGCTTTTTCTATTTATGTGTTGAATTTATGAGTTAAATTGCTATGCATGAACTATGTGTATAATATTGATTTATATGATACCGTATATGAGTTTATTAGCTGCATTCATGTATTATTTTAGCATGTTGTAGATGCATCTAATTAATGGTATCATATAAGAGTTTAATCTGGTTGTAAATAATAGATGTTAAGCTACATGAAATTAGTTAGCAACAAAAACTTAATTTTTATGAGTATTTTGCACGTAATGGACCTCAACTCGGCTGAGGGACGTTACAGTGGACCTACTGCAACCCAAAAGAAGAAACACAAGATTTTGAAGATGCAATGAGGGAAGCATACCCACATATGTTTTGAAATTTTGATGTAAAAATCAGTGTACATAATCATGATGTGCACCAAGAATGGTGTAAAAATTAGGAGGGGAATGTAACACCCCAGTTTTGGATCTCCAGATTAGCAATGTGTATATGTGTATACAATGAATGAATCATGGCCAAACGATGTAATATGTAAATGTACATAAAGTAATAATAAAAAAATATACATCATAGGCTACAACCAGAGAAGGACGAAATACATTGGGGGATATGATTCCACAAGAGAGGAAAGACAAATAATAATATTTTATTCCTAATATTATGTCCTCTACCTTATATTTTTCTAATTCATATCAAACTTGGAGTTAGTGGGGGGAGTGAGATACATGGGATTCTTATGAAGACACATGGTAAGTTTTTAACATGAAAATATAATCCATGATTTTTGGTTGTTGTAGATAATTGTCAATCATTATTCCCAGAGGCTATATGAGAGTCTAAGCTACCATAGAGAATGGATTTCATAGAGTTATGGGAATTGGTTATTGTGAATTATGTGAAAATTATGCATGTGTGCAAGGGAATTTGTTTCCATTGAGGTAACACAGTGACAACTAAGAATCTCTAGAGTCCCCAGTAAATAGATTTCCTAGCCAGTTTGTGTTGGAACCAAGAGGGGAAGTGGGATAGCCCAGGGGATTGTATGGAAAATAAGGGGATCCCATTCCTTGGGTTAATGTGTAGGTTGAAGGGAAATATAGCTAGTGGGTTTGGATTGCTGTGAGAGTTTATAATTTGTGAATTGTTGGGAACGTAGGTTGTGCGAGAGAATTAGAGATAGCCATAGGCGAATTCATCCTTGTGGACTCATAACCTCATCTCGAGGGTGGCCCTGTTGCAAAAAGAGTACATGTAACAAAGAGCCTATGGTTGGGTGGAACATCCTTCATCTACATCCAATCGGTGATTTATTCCCATAAATATAAGTGTTACGGTCTATTGATTATTATGTTGATTTAATGCTTCTAAATTATGGATTGAATGATGTTCTCCATGCATGTATACGTATGCATCTATATCTATGATTAATCAATCATGTCTACATGAGTCTACATTGTCATGTTTTCATGCATTAACCAATTCATAACATGACAATGAGAAATATGGTATTAGAGCAAGATGTTGGGTGTAAATTTGGTCTCAAGAAGTACCCCTTATCCTCAATAGTGCACAGAAGATACTGGGTATGCTACAAAGTGGTATCAGAGCTATAAGTTGTGGATTTTAGCATAGTTGGATGGTTCTGTAAATTATAATATGATATTAGATAAAGAAGCTCGATGTAAATTTGGTTTCAATAAGTACCCCGTATCTTCAATGGTGCATAGATGGTACTAGGTATGCTACATAACCAATCTAGAGTAATGTTTAATGTAGATATGGTAAGTGCACAAATCATGACGAATACCCTTCATATCTATATATTCCTAGGCAAATGTACTATTGTTTTCCCATAATAATTTTAGCAGTTGTTTCTACTGAGAGGTTTCTAATTCGTGCTTGATATTCAATGTTTTTCCTAGGCAAGTTTCCACTAGTATGCTAGAGGATTCTATTGTATAACAAAGGGGAAAAGGCATGGAATCGTATTTTAATGAAAGAGTTGCTAATGAGAATCTTTCCTATAGGATATTTTCAAGAAACTGTAGGATTGGATGATGTGATGAATAGGATTTATAATAAAATTGTTAATTAAATAATCCCTAGTCTTATCTTTAAAAGTGAAATCTTGATCAATAGTGGGTGTTTTTGAACATTTTCATCATCACTGTCCCCATTTTCTAACCATATAGGTATTTCTTGGTTAGTGGAAGGCTTGGTAGGGGGATACAACATGATTTTCTTGGTGGATTTTTAATGAGACATGGTGATATCTCTAGGTCTACAACAAATATAGGCATATGTAGTGACCAACCATGGCCAACCCAAGATTAATGGATATCCTTCGAGATTAGACCTTGGCTACAAAACCATAAAATATGCTAGATATTCCATAGAATTAGTTGATATCACTACATCTTCAAGTGTGCCCTTAGATGTGATTGTTGATTGGTCAACTAATTAGAGGACCTATGAGTTTGGCATAGATTAATGAATATAAGTTTTTCCATGGTCCCTTTGGTCATAACATTTATGGAAGCTCCTAAATCAATCAAGGGGTTTGAAATGAGGATATTGATGATATGGAAATCAACAATGGGACTATTGGGATCAACATACTTGGTCATAAAAATCTTCCCAAGCATCAAATCAACTAATTAATCAATTACACAGATAGTCTAACAATATTTCCTTTTCATACTAGGTTTCTTTAGGTACAATTCTCAAATATTCTTAGCATAAATGGGAAAATTCTTAATTTATTAAAACAAGGGAACTTTGATACACACAATCCTTAATTCTCAAGGAAGTCAATTTCAGGTTGAAAATGAATTCTATCCAAATTTAACCTTTTTGAATAAGGAGGAGATTGTGCAGGTCTAGGTGGTTGAAGTTGATTGAATGTTTTGTTTTGAGTTTCTGCAAGAGGATTCCCAATATAATTATATTTTAGAGGAATCCCATCCAAGGGGGATTAAATCCCTCATCTTATTTTTTTGAAATAATTAGGGAAGTCTAGTTATTAATGATCCTCCTTGATCGTAAGTGAATGTCTAGCAATCTATAGGGGAGATGGAATAGGTGGGATAACTAGGTAACTCAATATTGTAAGTGAGTTGAGATAATTTATTATTTGAGTTGGGATAGGATTGAGCAGGAGGTTGAGGAGGTATTTTTAGATTATAGTTTGAGGAAACTATAATTGTTACTACTATGGTAATTATATTTGTTGGGGTGATTGTTGTTTCACATTCCCAAAGGAAGGCCCTCACCAACCTTGTTGCCCAGGATGGTTTTGGATTGGCTAGGGTGGCCATTGTTGCAAAGGCATGGGTGGATACTAGTTTTGAGGAGGATATTTTGAGTTAGCCCAAGATGAATTTTAAAATTGAGATAGCGATATACCTGGTAGACGAGGTTTCCACGATCATTTTTTAACAACAAAAAAATTACTAGTCTCCTCATTATCCCTTTTGTAAACAAATTTTAATTCTAGAAAGGAAAGGGCAACTATTGGTTGCATGATTCTATTCACAAATATCGCAGGTTTCAATGTTATTCATTGGGAAATCCCTCATGGGATGATTTTTTTTTTGACATTTGGAACATAATATTTCTGATGCTAGTTTTTTTTCTTCATACTTCTTCTTTGTTTGCAACGTGTCCAACTAAGAGCTGAGTGGGATAATAATATTAGTCTTAAAATATTCTAAAGTATTTCTAATTTTAGTGCAAGTGTTTCCACCACTTGATGATTTTGTGGTTTGGGCAGGGAAAATTTTAAGGACCCATACTAATGTTAAAATGTAGAAACCTTGGCAAATCTTACCAATTCTTAAAATGGAAACTATAAAACTTTTGGCGATATTTTTGTATAAAATTCAAATTTCTAAGGATGTTATATAGTTCCTAGATTTTTTTGGTGATTTATAGAGTAAAATAATTTGAGTGAATCATTCTTAGAAAAAATGGAAACTGACGAATCGTTTTTTGGGAAAAAATATGGAAAATTAGTCCATTGGTGAAATTTAGCCCCTAAAATTTTCCATGTTTCCTTGCCTATCTTGCTTTGTTTTGACCTTTGCAAATTTTACTGGAACCTTTTGACGTAGTCTTCTAGACTTTCATCTTATTTATAAGTCATTTTAAAGATTTATTGTCTTAAATATATAACCTTGGAGTAGTCCTAATACTTTTTTAGTAATGTCTGCTAAATTTCATCCTAGGTATGAATACTATTCCCACCAAGTGCCATGAACTAGAGAAGTGTTGTGCATTCTTAAGTGTGGAAGAGAATAATTTTGATATCTGAGCATTAGATCAATAATCATAACTTCTACAAAGGACATCAAGTTAGAAGAGAAAGGTCTTTGGATCTTCACTTGCCAAGCTATTGAAATTTGGCAATGTCGAAGGTGGAATATTCTTCATTTGAGCCAATCCTTTAGGTTCCCAAATTGGGAACTTCAAAGTGATAGGTTCTTCTTTAGTGGAACCTATTCCCTCTTCTTTTTCCATGTTTTCCAAAGGATTCTATCTCCAATAATTTGACATGCCTTGTACTACTAATTCTTCAGAGGGGATGGGTTCCTCAAAAAATTCAAGTTCTTGGATCAGGTTCCCTTGAGATTCTAACTTTTCTTACCCACTAATCGGTGAATCATTTGTTTTCACAAGTTTTGTAGCAGAAGGAATGGTTTTCTTCTTAGTTATGGAACCAAACTCAATGTTCACTACCGTGGAACTAGATTTAGTGACTTTCTTCTAGCCTACTTGAGATCCAGACTTCACCGTCACACCTTGTCCTTCTATATATTTTCCTGCAGAATACTACATATGAAATCCAACAAAGAGGCCATCGATAATTCCTCTAATTGATACCCTTACCACGTTTTTTTCCCAAACCAGTGCAAAGAATATATTGTGTTGTTGGCATGTCCCTGGAATTGACCATATTTTTGGTCAACAAGTACAAGCCAACAAAAGTTGCTAGTCTTGCCCCCACCTCACCCCACGTTTTTGCACAAGATTTAAAGCCCATTGCTAAATGTCTTTCTAAATTCTTAAGTTCATTGTCCTTAACTTAGGTCTCTAGCTGGCTTGAAATTGTCTTGGGGTTTTTACCACTAGGAGGTTTTTGAATTTAGTGAAATGTTTGGCTAAAAACTAGCAACTGATGATTAGATGACTAGTTTCACATGATGCTATACAGGTTTCTTGCACATGATGTTTACTTGCACATTGTTAGCAACATTTCTTGTACTAGGCACAAGAGTATTCAGGTCTGCAAGTTGCACGAGAAGCGCCCGAGTGCAGCATGGAAAATCTCGTCTTAAGGCTTCCAATCAAGTGGGCGGGTGAAATTACGTTGTCAATGGCTTGGATTCATCCATAAGAACAGATCAACGGTCATTGGGATTTCGGGGCTACCAAGTTAACTGATATATAGTGCCAGAGAAAGTGACTATATTTCAAGACTAAATCTGGGTCGTCCGATCCAGCGACACATAGTGCGAGATCTAGTCGGCATATCGGCATTTGGGAGTTCGAAAGGTGAAAGTCCCTTGTCATCTCACATCTCGAAACCCTGAACCTCAGAGTGCCGAAAGCGCCTAGAGTCGAGCCCACAGTATCGCGAAGCAGCCTCAGCCGTTCATCCACAGAAGCCACCTGGCGCGCGATTAGGCTCCCCGCCTTTTTGCCCATCGCGAATTTGAAGCACAAGGAACAACTCCGTCATATTCCCGATGTGCGAGGTGCTGGGAGTGTCCAGGACCCGGTCCCACAACATCACCAAGTAAGTTCAGGACCGTCAGATCTGAGAGGGACATGTGGTGCCCAATCAAGCCATTTCGGTGTTTCGCTCATCGCAACTGTGAATAAGCAAGGATTAACTCCTTCCATTTGCGAACGCCGAAAGCGCTTTGGGAATAAACACCGGGTCACAGCCTGTGGTCACTTGGGAAAGAAAGGAGATGTGAAAAAGAGGCCGAAGGTGTCGAGTCGAGTCGTCGGAAGGATCATCGTGATCTCCATGCGCCATCTGATTCGACCTCGAGCTTGGTTTTCGCTTGGAGTAAATGAAGGTGAGGAGGGGTGGTTGAAAACTCTCCTCAGGCATTAAGTGAAAGGTATAGATAATTTGGCAAGTAGTTTGCTCGAGAGGGTCCTGTGTACCCATTTTCCAAAGAAGCCATGCTGAGTCCTCGACCAGCCAGAGGAGGTTTGCACATGATAGCTCATCGCTTAATGGCTCATCTACTTCCCTTGCAGGAGCCATGCACAATTAAGGTGGCGTCTGACAAAGAATATCTGTCTGAATTTGGCTGAGGGGACACCAAGCCTTAGGTGACCGAGCACGCCTCTGTTAGGCGATTTTTCTCTGAGTATATAAACTCAGTCTTTGTATTTTGTAGAGCATCGATGGTTGAGCAAGGCTCCTGGTTGAAAATCTTTAATGAAGGACTATTTTCCTGGTTATGTGTAGACTCTTGAGACTTCTTGTCTTATGAATGTTAGTTTTTCTTTCATGTCTTTGTTTACACTGTATTAGAACAGCTCGGAATTGTAGAATCCAGTCGAGTTGTAACTATTATAGGATGATGTAGATTTGATCACTGTAGAAGTTGCATTGTTTCTAATCGGTCCCTGTGATTTTCTTAGCACTGAACGACTTGGAATTGGAGAATCCAGTCAAGTCCCCCCTTTCAGTTTCTCGAAGCTCTGAACCAGAGGATCTCACATTCAGAGTTTTTCTTCTACAAATTACTGAAAGGCCTGTTTCCTGAGGTAGTTTGTCCACTCCTCTCACCAAGTCTTCAACCTGCTCATTTTCAAATCAACCCACTGACTGAAGTTAGATCAAGACCTCCTTTGTTCCTCACATGCCGGACCCAGTCCCTAAGTTTGAGCGATATCTTCCCGAGTCTCTATTCATTTGATCACCCATTAAAACTATCGTGACATAAAAACTGATGGGCTTCGAGCTCTGCTCCTGCTGCAATCCAGGAGTGACTTCCGTCGCCAACATTTCTGGCGCCATTGCCGGGGACAAAGTTGAAAATTTTCCCCGAGATTGAACGACATTGAGCCTTTGATTTCGAAGGTGCATCGGGTATCAGAGCCTTTGAAGATTGCTACTGTGCACCTGACGAGTCCATTGTGACGACTCCACTGTGGTGAGCCTGCCATATCAATTGTGGCTTTCAGAGGCAGGCACACGTGGTCCCATGCATAGCTGCTTCTAGCTACACCTGAAACTGATCCGAAGGTGGTTCTTGGAAAAGGAAAGGCCTCTTAAGGAGAAGCTATCGCCACCGAATCAGGTAATACGTTAGCTCCTTCTGTAGGAACTCCATTCTCTCCTCCTCAGTTTCCTAGCAGACCACTTTCTGAAGTTTCCCGTTTTATGAATTTTGGGAGTGTTCCCGTTGAGGTTTCCCCCCCTGGTCTGGGATTGGAGGGAGAAATCCTTGTCACTCCCCTCTCCCCCGAAGCTGCACCTTGGCGTAGACCCAGGACCACTGAAGATTTCCCCACTCCTAGCTCTACCGCTCCTCCTTTTGTTACTGTTTCCCCTCCTGCACAAAGAGAAGCATCCGCCGGCTTAAGCTCGCTAGCCTTCTCCCTTAATCCCCTATTGTTTCCCACTCGCCTCAAAAGCTCATCCCCAACATCCCCTTTTTGGGCTCCTTCTCCTCCGAGTTCCCCTCCACGTAATATCCCTATGGCAGGAGAAAATCCCCCTATGACCAGGATAGAGGCCATTATAGCCACTAGGTATGCTCCCCTCATGTTACCTCAGCCTCTCAATGCCCTCTCGACAGATGGTTACCTTAAGCAGCTGCCCAAGTTTACAGGCGAGGGGGACATAACTGCAGAAGAACACTTAGAAGCATTTTATAGTTTTACAGATGATAATGTTATCATGCATGCAGACGTACGGATGAGGATTTTTGTCCATAGCCTTCAAGGTGAGGCTAGAAAATGGTTCAAGGCCCTGCCTCCTGGATCCATTGATGGGATCGAAGCTTTGGATAGTGTCTTTTTGAGACAATGGGGAGATAAAAAAGACTTCATGTATTACATGACAAAGTTTGAGTCTTTGAAGAGAAAAGAAGGGGAGTCTGTCTCCGACTTCTCCAAGAGATTCAATAAAATGTACAATAAAATCCCTGCTGAGATAAAACCCTCCGAAGCCTCTGCAAAGATCACTTATGCTAGCGCCTTTGACCCCGATTTCTGCCTCCTATTGGGGGAAAGAAGGGCCACTACTTTGGCCCACATGTAGGATGCATCCATGGAGGTAGAATCTAACATATTGGCTGTTGACTGACTCAGGAACACTGCTGGTAGAAACATATCTAGGCAGAGGCTTGAAGCTTCCCCATCCAGTCCCTCTCCCTTGCCCCTTTAGCCAGATGAGACAACTAGAGTACTAAAATCACTTTCTACCAGAATGGAAAGATGGGAGTTAGAAGGGAAGCCCATGTACAGAAATCCCAAGAATGGTGATGGTAGAGATTTTAGGAGACCTAATAGCAATGGACCATAGGCTTTCCCAAGGGAACCAAATGGGAAAGACAGGGAAGATCAAAGGATCCAAACCCCTCTCCAAAATAACCTGGTTACTCATGAGGGAGGGGAGGAGATAGACGAGTTTGACCCCGAGATTCATTGTGTTGAAGAAGCTCCTCCTTTTCCCCATTTGACTCAATCTGCATATGAAGAATCCCTGATGAGCATTCAAATTCATGAGTTAGGTAAAGGAGAAAAGGCCGGTTACACCTCTAACAGATACAATATTAGGTCAAGAAAGAAAGAAGGAGACTTTGACAGCCAAGACCAACCCCTCATAGCAGAAAGGCCTACTAAGTCTGCAACAACCACTACTAAAGAAAAGAAAGCTCAGAATGCTTCACTGACAGTCAAAGAACTTGTCTCTGAGGTAAGGGAAGCTCCTAAGCCTATTTCCTCCTTTAATTTTGAGCATGAAATTCAAAGGATCAGAATTCCCGTCCCCCTCTCTGAGCTAGTTAAAAATGAAGAATTCAAAAGGTCCCTCTCCAAGCTGCTGCAATCTGAGTCCCCCCAGCCTCCCTCCGACTCAGTCAATCTCCAAGATGAAAAGCCATCAGTTGTCCTAGGACCCATGGTAGAAGATAGAGATGATTCATCCCCTCCCTTCTACACATCCCTGAACATACATGATAAAGTGCTGCATAATTGCCTCATGGATTCAAGAGCTTCTCACAACCTTATGCCCAAGATTTTCATGGAGGAGTTGGGACTGGAAGTGATGAAGGCCTATCATGATTTTTACTCTTTTGATTCAAGGAGAGTGTAGTGTCTAGGAGTCATCAAAGACCTGGGGGTTTCTTTGTTTTAGCTGCCCGTGAAGAGTGTGGTCATGGATATTGTGGTAGCTGACGTCCCCCCCAAGTTTGGCATGCTGTTGTCAAGGTATTGGATTAAAAGACTTGGAGGAACGTTACAGATGGATCTCACATATGCCACCATTCCGGTCTTCGGAGTGGAACACAGGAGGTTGTACAGAGAAGCCCAACTAGCCTATATTTTTAGTGATGAAGCAAACCCCACTAATCACCCCATCTTTGCACTTGACACTGATTTAGGGTCTAGTTTGTTGCAGATCACTGGAACTCCTGAGGTCCCTTTACAGATAAGAAAGCAGCCCATTCTTAATCAACATATACCTCCTCCAACCACCTCTGTTTGGAAGATGTTCTTCGACGAAGCTTCCTCCAGTATAGGTGCAGGCGCTGGAGTGATTTTTATTTCGCCCTGTCAAGAGACCATATCCCTGTCATACAAGCTGGAATTTGAAACTACCAACAATGTGGCATAATATGAAGCTCTTGTTATGGGTATGAGGGCTGCAAAAGAAATGGGAATTAAAGAGGTGTTAGTGTTCGGAGATGCAGAATTGATAATCCAACAGGCCAGGAACGTTTATCGGGCCAAGCATCCTCGGCTCAGGAGTTACAAAAACGAGGTATGGGACCTGATTGATAATTTCTTCTCAGCTTTCAACATTACTTTTTTCCCAAGGGAAGAAAATACCTCGACCGAATCCTTAGCAGTCTCGGCTAGTCTGTTCAGGATCCCTCTGCCGCCGAAGATCCATGCTGAGGTCGAAATAAGATACAGGCCATCCATCCCGGACAATGTAAATCATTGGGAGGTATTCGAGGACGATCTTGAAATCAAAAATTTTCTCCAGTCCGTCGATGAGTTTTCGACATTGCACATTGATCAAGATCCAGATCCCAAAGGTGACCCTCCCTCTGAGGTATTCTTGAATAAAATTGTTAATCACCAGATTATTCAACTGCCTAACAATCACATTCCAAGGGGACTAGTCCCTTTAGAAATATTGTTCGACAATAATTATGTGGTATTAAAGGGTGGTGTTTCAAATAAAGATGATGATACAGCTGAATGCAATATTGGCACACAGGAGGAGCCTAAGTTTATCAAATTATCAAGTAGCCTGACTAGTGAACAGAGGGCGAAATATACTGAATTATTAAAGTAGTTCGCTGACGTGTTTGCATGGGCCTATGAAGACCTCAAGACTTATGACACATTTGTCATTGAGCACAAGATCCCACTGAAAGAAGAGGATAAGCCATTCAGGCAGAAGCTGAGACAGATAAATCCCATGTTGCTACCTGTCATGGAGAAAGAAGTGAAGAAATTTCTATATGCCAAAATCATCGTCCCCTTGAGATATTCCGAATGGGTGGCCAATTTGGTCCTAGTAAGGAAGAAAAGTGGAGAAATTAGACTCTGTGTTGATTTCAGGAACCTGAACAGGAGCTCAAGGAAAGACAATTACCCCCTGCCCAATATGGAACAAATACTGCAGAGGGTAACTGGTGCGTCTAGGATATCCATGATTGATGGTTTTTCTGGCTATAATAAGATATTAGTCATACCTGAGGACAGAGAAAAAATGGCCTTCACCACTCCTTGGGGCACATTCATGTATTCCAAAATGCCTTTTGGATTGTTGAATGCAGGGGAAACATTTCAGCTAGCCATGGGCATAGCTTTTGTCGGGGAGAAAGATAAGTTTGTGGTGATCTATCTGGATGACATAACAATCTTCTCCATATCTGACAGAGAGCACTGTCGTCATTTGAGAAAAGTTTTTTTGAAGTGTCGAAGGTTTGGCCTATCCTTAAATCCCAGAAAATCTTTGTTTGCTATGAAGGAGAGGAAGCTATTAGGCCATATAGTATCAGAAGAAGGAGTGAGGATTGATCCTTGCAGGGTAGAGGCAATTCAAACCCTGTCACTTCCTAGGTCCAAGAAGGAAGTTCAAGCCTTTTAGGGAAGATTAATTTCTTGAGGAGATTCGTCTCAAATTTTTTTGAGTTGGTGAAACATATCACAGCCATGCTCAGGAACGGAAATGAAGTGAAATGGACCGTTGAACCCAAGGAATCTTTTATCCAAATAAAAAGGGCATTGATTGAGGCACCTGTGCTGATCAGTCCTGACTATTCCAAAGAGTTCCTAATTTTCTCTTTTGCTTCTTTTGATACAGTAGCAGCGGTCTTGTTGCAGAAAAATGAGGAAGGGCGAGAAAAACCCATTGCCTTCTTTAGCAAGGCATTAAGAGATGCAGAGATCAGGTATGAAATCATGGAAAAGTAGGCTTATGCCTTAGTGAAATCCCTCAAAGATTTCAGAATCTATGTCCTACACTCAAAAGTGATATCATACGTTCCTTCAGCCTCTGTGAAGGACATCCTTGTACAACCCGACATGGATGGGAAAAGAGGGAAGTGGATCACCAAGATCCTAGAGTTTGATCTGGAGATTAAGCCCACCAAGTTGATAAAGGGGAAAGGTTTAGCCAAGCTACTGGCTGAATCCAATTGCAAAGCCTTGGGGATTAGCTACATCAATGCCTGTTCAAAAAATCCGCAAGCTGAGTCATCCAATAAGAATTCTCAGGGTGCCTTATCACTAACATCATGCACTTGGTACAAGGACATCTTGTACTTTCTACAAGAATTGAAGCCTCCTGATGGAATGGGAAAAAGCAAGGTGAGAGCTTTAAAGCTCAAGGCGGTCAGATATTGCCTCATTGATCAAGCCTTGTACTGGAAAGAACCTCTAGGGGTATTTTTAAGGTGCCTGGACTCGCAAGAAGCCCAGAAGGTTATAATTGATTTCCATAACATCCTTTGCGGGGGGCATCATTTCTGGAAAACCATAGCTCATAAGATCCTTAGGGATGGATATTTCTGGCCTACTTTATTCGCTGATGTCTGTAGAGATATCAGAGCTTGCATCAAATGCCAAAAGTTCTTAGGAAAACAACAGCTCAAATCACTTCCATTAAAGCCTATAGTAGCTTCTACACCTTTTCAGCAGTGGGGTTTGGACTTCATTGGAGAAATTCATCCTCCCTCAAGTGGTCAACACAGATGGATCCTGATTGCGACAGACCATTTCACCAAGTGGATAGAAGCTACCCCTACCAGGAGTACTTCTCACAAAGTAATTATCAGCTTCCTAGAGGATATCATAGCCAGATTTGGTTGTCCCAGCAAAATCGTCACTGACAATGCTGCCTCTTTCAGGTCTGAGCCTTTGGTTAAATTCTGTGAACAATTTGAGATTTCGCTGATCCACTCTACTCCCTATTATCCTCAAGGAAATGGAATGGCAAAGTCTTCCAATAAAAGTCTGATCAAGCTCATTAAAAAAATGTTGGAAGACAATAAAAGGGCCTGGGATTCAAAGCTCAAGTTTTCTCTATGGGCTGACTAGGTGACAACAAAGAAGTCCCTGGGCATCTCACATTTCCAACTTGTTTATGGGACAAAGGCTGTTTTCCCTACTCAACTCGCTTTATCTGTGGAAAAATTTCTCCGGGACCTTGAAGGAGAGCCTGACCATATGATTAGGAGGATTCATCAGATGGTGGAAGTACAGTAGATCAGGGAATATGCCATGAATAGGGCCTACCATCATCAGCAGAAGATCAAGCAAACCTTTGACAGGAAAAGAAAAAAGAAATTTTTCGAGCTAGGTGATCTGGTGCTCAAATGGGATGCACCCAGAAAGGATAGGGGCAAACAAAGTAAGTTTGATGCCCTCTGGTTTGGCCCTCTCAAGATCTCTGAGTTATTTTCAAACAACACTTATAGGTTGCAGGATTTGGGAGGTGAAGAAGTTTTTGATGGCCTAGTAAATGGGCATTTCTTAAAAAAATGTTTTTTGTAAGCCGCAGGTGGCTTCTTTTGTTTTGTAAATATTGTTTTCTGTTTTCTATTTTCAGCTTAATAAATGACTCCATAGCCCAACAATAAGGCACTAGATCTGGAAAAAGATTCCTTAGAGCATCGCAGGGATGAAACTATCCCCCATGGAGCCTAATGTTAGCGACATTTCTTGTCTTAGGCACAAGAGTATTCGGGTCTGCAAGTTGCACGAGAAGCGCCTGAGCGCAGCATGGAAAAATCTCGTCTTAAGGCTTCTAATCAAGTGGGCGGGTGAAATTACGTTGTCAATGGCCTGGATTCATCCATAAGAACAGATCAACGGTCATTGGGATTTCGGGGCTAACAAGTTAACCGATATATAGCGCCAGAGAAAGCGAATATATTTCAAGACTAAATCTGGGTCGTCCGATCCAGCGACACATAGTGCGAGATCTAGTCGGCATATCGACATTCGGGAGTTCAAAAGGTGAAAGTTCCTCATCATCTCACATCTTGAAACCCCGAACCCCAGAGTGCCGAAAGCGCCCAGAGTTGGGCCCACAGTATCGCAAAGCATCCTCAGTCGTTCATTCACAGGAGCCACCTAGCGCGCGATTAGGCTCCCTGCCTTTTTTCCCATCACGACTTTGAAGCGCAAGGAAAAGCTCTGTCATATTCCCGATGCACGAGGTGCCGGGAGTGTCTAGGACCCGGGCCCACAACATCATCGAGTAATTTCAGGACCATCATATCTGAGAGGGACATGTGGCACCCAATCAAGCCATCTCGGCATTTCGCTCATCGTAACTGTGAATAAGCAAGGATTAAATCCTTCCATTCGTGAACACCGAAAGCGCTTTGGGAATAAACACTGGGTCACAACCCGTGGTCACTTGGGAAAGAAAGGAGCTGTGCAAAAGAGGCCGAAGGCGTCGAGTCAAGTCGCCGGAAGGATCATCATGATCTCCATGCGCCATCTGATTCGACCTCGAGCCTGGTTTTCGCTTGGAGTAAATGAAGGTGAGGAGGGGTGGTTGAAAACTCTCCTCAGGCATTAAGTGAAAGGTATAGATAATCTGGCAAGCGGTCTGCTCGAGAGGGTCCTATGTACCCGTTTTCCAAAGAAGCCATGCTGAGTCCTCGACCAGCCGGAGGAGTTCTACACACGATAGCTCAGCGCTTAATGGCTCAGCTACTTCCCTTGCAGGAGCCATGCGCAGTTAAGGTGGCGTCTGACAAAGAATATCCGTCTGAATTTGGCTGAGGGGACACCAAGCCTTGGGTGACCGAGCACGCCTCTATTAGGCAATTTTTCTCTGAGTATATAAACTCAATCTTTGTATTTTGTAGAGCATCGATGGTTGAGCAAGGCTCCTGGTTGAAAATATTTAATGAAGCATTGTTTTCCTGGTTATGTGTGGACTTATGAGACTTCTTGTCTTATGAATGTCAGTTTTTCTTTCACGTCTTTGTTTACACTGTATTAGAACGACTCGGAATTGGAGAATCCAGTCGAGTTGTAACTGTTATAGGATGATGTAGATTTGATCACTGTAGCAGTTGCATTGTTTCTAATCGGTCCCTGTGATTTTCTTAGCGCTGAACAACTTGGAATTGGAGAATCTAGTTAAGTCCCCCCTTTCAGTTTCTCAAAGCTCTGAACCAGAGGATCTCGCATTCAGAGTTTTTCTTCTACAAATTACTGAAAGGCCTGTTTCCTAAGGTAGTTTGTCCACTCCTCTCACCAAGTCTTCAACCTGCTCATTTTCAAATCAACCCACTGATTGAAGTTAGATCAAGACCTCCTTTGTTCCTCACATGCCGGACCCAGTCCCTGAGTTTGAGCGATATCTTCCCGAGTGTCTATTCATTTGATCACCCATTAAAACTATCGTGACATAAAAACTGATGGGCGTCGGGCTCTGCTCCTGCTGCAATCTAGGAGTGACTTCCATCTCCAACACACATGATGTTATACAGGTTGCAGGTGATAGGTTCATCTGAGACAGAGGTTAATTTAATGTGGGGACTTGGAGAAATTAACGTTTCCCTTGCATGTTGAGATAACGCGGTGGTAACTTGACTTGGCTAATTTGTGATTGTGGTTTTATTCTCTTATGTCATGGTTTATCGACATATTACTATCACCTACCTATCGATTATGAAGCAACAAACCAAGACCATGATGAACCAATTCTGAGCACAGGTCTCCATGATTCATCCACAAAGCCTTCTCACCACCTAGAGTTAAAGTCCAAGGCCAAGTCTAGTGTGCGCAGTCACAACTTTATTTCAAAGTAGTCAGTATTACGTTTTCAAACAGGGACTTTCTTTCCTGATCGACACAAACCAACTTCGAAGTCACATTACGAATCCCACCAGTGAGCAACAGTTTACAACTGGTGCATTGGCGAAACTGTAACTTTGTGGCAACTCCAGGGAAAAGGTTTGAGCGTAACATGGTCTAGCACATCTCCCCTCTCGAGTAAATAAGATGGCAGAAGACATAACTGGGAATGCATAGGACAGAAAAAATCAAATATCCATTGTTTTTTTTAAACGAGAATTGATAACTAGTAGGTTTGATCTGGACCATTACAGAGTTAACTGTAAACTAACTAATTAACTAGTTGTACAAGGATAACTAACTAATTAACTAGTTGAGAGTACAAAGAATCTATATTACAACCATTTAGTTGGTGAACACTCTTGTTGGGAGCAAAAAGAATCTATATTATAACCATTTAGTTGATGAATAATACATTCATTGTGCTTTAGAGTGTGGGTTTTTTCTCCCATAAGTTTTTCCCGAAGAAATCATGTTCTCTATGGTTTGTTGTTTATTTCTTTGTTGGAACTGTTTTTTATAGTTTCTTCACATTCTTCTCTCATAGATTAGTGTAGGAAGCATATTCCACACCTCTTCTTCCTTTGATTTGTATCAGAGCCTTATCACCTCAGATCCAAGGTGCCATGGACAATGTTTTTTGATCTAATATTTGTTTCATTGGGAGTTTGCATAGAATAAAATCTTGTTGTGGAGAAATGGTGAGCACATCTAGATTAGAAATGGAGAAGTTTAATGGCACTAACTTTGAGTCATGGAATCTCAATATGGAGGATATTTTCATAGATTGAGATATATGTGTTGCAATATATAGAACCAAACCCATTGATATGATAGATGAAGAGTGGGTGGTGTTGGAGAAAAAGGGGAGAAACCTTATTAGGCTTGGTTTCGTCGTTTTGGTATTATTGAACATTTTTGAAGAAAAAACATTAGTAGCTTTCTAGAAGTTGGGGGATTTGTATTAGGCTAAATCCTTGGTTAATGAACTTTTTCTATGGAAAAAGTTGTTTGCTTGGAGAATGGGTGATGATGATTTTGTAGCCAAGTATCTTAATGCATTTAATACTATTATGACCTAGTTGGTCTTAGTTGGAGTGAAGATGGATGAGGAGGATTTTTGTAGGACCCTTTTGTGTTTTTTTCTAGATTGATAGGATAACTTGGTAATGGCCATTGGAAGCAGTGTAAAGACATTGGTGCTTGATGAGGTCGTCACTGTTTTACTCTTAGAGGAGTTGAAGTGGAAAGATTTTGAATTCACCAATGAGGCATTGGTCAAAGATCAAAGGAGAAAGGAAAGAAGAGAGAAAATGACATATCCAGATCCCATGGGAGACATAAGTCTTTTTGAAATTCCAAGTCAAAATGTTGGAATTGTGGCAAGTTCAAGCATTACAAAAGGGACTGTAAGGAAGAGAAGAAGAAAAATAAGAAAGAAAAGAATGCTTCTGATGTTGAGTTTGATTTTTTTTTTTCAAGAGGATGGTGGTGATTCCTTTATTGCATCTTTTACAACCCATGGAGGCTAGAGTCCATGCATGATAGACTCTAGAGTTTACTTCCATATGAATCCCCCATTGGCACTAGTTTTCAGTGTATAAGAAATATGATGGTGGGATGGTATACCTAGTGATGAATCTCCTCTTAGCATAGTTGGTTGTGGCAAAGTCCTGATCAGATTCTCTGATGGAAAATTAAGGGGGATCAATGGAGTTTTGCACACTTCGGGTCTAGCACAAAACCTACTATCAATAAGCACACTTAATGATGCAGGTATGTAGGTTGTTTTCTCTCACAAAGGGTGTAAGATGGTTTGAGGAGATATGCTACTCACTAAGGGTGTTCATGTAGGAACTTTGTTCTAGCTTCATGCATGCATTATTGAGTGTAATAGTTCTTTGATTTCTATAATGGGGAGATATATAGGATCTATAGCTTCACAATGAAAACATCTTAAAGAAGCTCTTGCTTTAGAAAGCAAGTTACTTGCATAGAAGATAATGATAGCGACACAAAAGATCATGCCATATAGGTGAAGGGCCTACGGGCCTTGAAAAAAAATATTGTCGATGGATTGAACAATTTTACTCTTGAATTTGATTTTTGCAACCATTACATATATGAAAAATAGAACTATGTTCATTTTTATTCTAGTTCTCACAAAGCTTATAAGCTGTTGGACTTAATTCATTCTAATGTATTTGGTCCAATCAAAGTTCTTTCTGTTTCTAAGTCTTTGTATCATGTGTCATTCATTGATGATTATTCTTGAAGAACATGGGTGGGTTTTCTTATAACTAAATCTGAGGTTTTTAGTTGGTTTAAGGAGCTTAAGTCTCCCTTGGAAAATTAGACTTATAGGAAGATTAAGGTGTTGAGGATTGATAATGATGGTGAGTTTTGTTCTACAAAGTTTGATTAGTTTTGTAAGGATAATTTCATTGAAAGATATAATACAACTCCATATAACCCCCAACAGAATCGAGTTGCAAAACATATGAATAGAACATTGATGGAGATAGCTAGGATTATGCTTAATGGAGCCGACTTAGAGAAGAAGTTCCAGGGAAAAATGGTTGCTACTGCATGTTACTTGATTAACAAGTGTCCCACATCATCTCTTGTGGATAAGAACCCTATGGAGTTTTGGATAGGAAAGAGGTCCTCAATTTATCATCTTTGTGTTTTTGGTTGTGACGCATATGCTCATGTGCCTAAGGATGAGTGATCGAAGTTGGATAAAAAGGAAATGAAATGTATCTTCATCAACTATGGTGTTGGTGTGAAAGGGTACAAGCTTTGGGATCCAGTGGATGTAAAAGTTTTGTATAGTAGGAATGATATTTTAAAGAAGTTAAGTCTTCTCCCATAGTGGTGCAACCAGAAGAGGATGAGAAGAAGTTAGTGGTTCAACTACCACCCAAGACTAAGAAAGTTGAATAAAAAAATTAACAAGAAGTTCATGATGGACCGAGGTATTTTTTAAGGGAGAAATTTCTCCAATTGGCTATTTTCTGGCCATTTTCCAGAAAAAGAATTCATTAATTTGGTTAAAAATTTGTCTATTCTTTTAACAAATTTGATTAAATTGATAATATTCTCCAAAACATTACAAGTATGTATAATTTTTCAAACCAAAATAGTCACATAGGGTACTATACATAGGTATAATATTTCATTCCTTAAAAAATACCATGTGATGGACCTGATGAGGAGGAGGGTTCAGAGAGTTCGAAAGAGGAGGAAGAAACTCCACCTCAAACTTTAAGGAGGTCGAATCAGAAAAGAAGGCAACCATACATGTACAATTATAGTCTTCTTGATTTTAGATGTATATTTGATTTATCTACTAACACTGATGATCCTAGAACAATGAAAGAGGCAATGGATATGGAAGATAAGGAGTCCTAGAGATTGGCCATGGATGAGGGAATGGGTGCACTTAGAAATAATGATACATGGGACTTGGTCCCATTGCCTGATGGGAGGAAATCCATTTGATGTAAATGGGCCTTGAAAAGAAAGATTAGTTTATACGACAATGTTGTAAATCATAAGGCAATGTTGGTTACAAAAGGATATTCTTAGGATGAGGTGATAGACTTTGATGAGATCTTTTCCGTAGTTGCTAAGGTAACATCTATTATAATTTCTATTATATGTACCAACAAACTTTGATTTGGAGATAGATTAGATGGATGTGAAAACTACATTCCTACAAGGTGACTTGAAGGAGGAGATCTATATGACACAACCAGGGAACTATGTTGAGAAAGGTAAAGATTCATTGGTTTTCAAGTTAAAAAAGTCTTTATATGGTCTCAAATGATCTCCTAGAATGTGGTACCAAAAGTTTGATTATTTTGTGTTGGGATTAGTATTTCTAAGATCCAAATTAGATCACTATGTGTATTATGAACAAGATGGTGATCATTTCCTTGTTACCACTTTATATGTAGATGATATGCTATTCTTTAGTAATAGTAAGGATGTGATTTGTGATTTGAAGTCTTATCTTTCAACAAAATTTGATATGAAGGAATTGGAGACTAAAAAATATATCTTAGGAATGGAGATAAGGAGAGACAGAGAAAATAAAGACTTTGGTTGAGCGAGAGTAAGTATGTAAACTATGCGCTACAACATTTTCACATGGAATATTGCAAATCATTGAGTGTTTTGATTTTTGTAGGAACTAAGATTTCAATTGAGAAGTTCCCTACATCCCCTACAGAGATGGAGGATATGCTTTATGTTCCTTATGCCAATGCAATTGGTAGTTTGATGTATGTTATGATGTGTGATAGAATAGGGATTGGCCAAGTAGTGGAAGTCTTTATTCGATTCATGGCTAATCCTAGATGTGAACACTGGGTTACATTGAAGAGGGTCTTCAATTATTTTCAAGGTACCTATGAATATTCCATTTTCTATTATAGTGATGTTTTAGGGGATCTAGACTTAGTGGATATACGAGCAAATATGTGTTTTGGTTGTTTGGTGGAGCAATGAGTTGGATGAGCAAACAACAATATATGCTCGCTTTGTCCATTGTAGAGGCAAACAATATGGAAGCTACTCATGCTTGTAAGGAGGCCATTTGGATTATGAAACTGTGTTCATAAGTAGGGCTAATTCATAAAGCTATTACAATTCATTGTAATAGTAACAATTCCATTTTTCTGGCTAAGAACCCTACCTTTCATGCAAAGAAAAAGAATAAGGATATATGACACAATTTTGTTAGGGACATGGTAGATGATGGAAAGGTGATACTAGAGAAAGTTGACACCTTGCAGAATGATGCAAATGCATTGAAAAAATGTGTGAGCACAGGTAAAATCAAGTGGCATTGTGAGTCTATGATCCTTATGGGCCCTAACAATTAGCTCGCAGTTTGATGCATTCTCCCTTGTACCCTTGCATGGTATATGACAAGTAGGAGAAACTTGGGACAGGTGCGTCATCCACCTTGCAGTGTTGTAGTAGAGCATATGATATTTGTAGAGGTGTAGTTGAGTAGAGAATAATTGCAGTGTTGCAATAGAGAAAGTAATACTTGTAGAGAAGTGGTAGAGAGCAGTGGTAGGGAATAACTTGTTGGTGGTTTTCAATATGAAAAAATGGTAAACCATAAATGGTTTATGATTTTACTATGACTATTTATTGAGTTCTATGGATGGTGGAAATAACAGGGTGTGAGTTTTATTGCAGAATGATGCAAATGCATTGAAAAAATGTGTGAGCACAGGTAAATTCAAGTGGCATTGTGAGTCTATGATCCTTATGGGCCCTAACAATTAGCTCATAGTTTGATGCATTCTCCCTTGTACCCTTGCATGGTATATGAAAAGTAGGATAATGTTGGGATGGGTGCGTCATGCACCTTGCAGTGTTGTAGTAGAGCATAGAATATTTGCAGCGCTGTAGTTGAGTAGAGAATACTTGCAGTGTTGCAGTAGAGAAAGTAATACTTGTAGAGAAGTGGTAGAGAGAAGTGGTAGGGAATAACTTGTTGGTGGTTTCCAATATGAAAAAATGGTAAATCATAAATGGTTTATGATTTTTCTATGACTATTTATTGAGTTCTATGGATGGAGGAAATCACAGGCTGTGAGTTTTATCTTACTATTATGATGTCAAAATTTCTCCAACATTATGCTCCTACCAAACGCTCTTATTGAGAGCATCGTGATGATGTGTTGTAACCATTTAGTTGTTGAATAATACATTGAGTGTGCTTTAGAGTGTGGGCTTTTTTCTCTTGAAAGGATTTTCCCTAGGAAATCTTGTTGTCTATGAGTCATTATCACCTCAATCTATTCCAGGTTGACGACAATTATTTCTACTATTCAAGATCTAGTTTTCTACCTTACATGAACAACAATGTGAATGCCTCATTCTAGCAAGACCAATCTTTAATTGGGAAATCATTATGAGTTTTTTGACAAGTCTCTCCCCTCTCAAGTATCCTTTAATCTTGAATCTTTGAGGTTTCCCTCATTGGTGGTTGGTGAATCCATTATGTGTGTGCAACAAGGAATCATGAATGGATGAATTCTTCTTGGTGATAAAATATCTAGTAATAACTCTACAAATGAGACTTACATATCCTTCCATGGTGTGATTTTTGTTGTGGACCTCAGAAAAAATTGGCTTGTAAAATATTCTTGAAGGCCAAGCAATATTGTCATACAAATCCTAATTCCTTTTTTGCAAGTAAAACAAATGATTGTACACATGATCCATCTTTACAGCTAAAGGTTCATGATCATTTATGCTTTGATTCATAGAACAAAGATAATGTTTAGATAAGTAAAATGTTTCCTTTCGATAAGAATTTGTTTGAAGGAAATTTTGAACACGTTCAAGTGGTTAATGAGGTTCTTATTCCCCAAGAGAAAACCAATTATGTTTTAGAGCACTCATTGCATGATAGCCAATCCAAGTTCATTGATTTTACTGTATACTTTGACGACTCTTCCTTTCATGCATCATCGATTATAAATGAGAAGTATGGGTATGATAGTTATTTGAAGGTTCCTTATGAGAATGAGACCTTTGGTAGAATCAAATTCCATGGGGAAACATATGGAAATCTTTATTGTGATTTAAGTTTGATAATATCCCTTTTGGGGCTAATGATGAACTATCTCACATGCATATTCTAATTGGACCTATCCCTCATAAGTATGATTACATTGAGTGTTTTCTCCTTGAATCACATGATGTTCTTATTCATGCTTCCCTTAGTGAGTCTCCCTCTCATGTTTTCTTTGAAGAACCTCTGTTTGAGAGTGGTACTGATGAGGGGAGGAAAACAAAACCTAATCATGATGTTTCCTCTTACAAACTCCTCTTCTATGATTACCATGATGAACAAATATTTCATAACGAGGAAAAGGATTTAGAAGTTAAAAGAGTTTCTATTGATTTCCAATTTGAAGACATGACATATGCATATTTTCTTAACACTTACCAACCTGAAAAACAGTTCCTGCCCAAAGATGGCCTAGAGGATAGTGATACCATGCATGATATCTCTATTAGTGACTATGATATTGAATTCTCAATTCCTTGTTTTGAATTGGACTTTAATGTGCCCTTGCATGATCAATTGAGTGGTTTTGATTCTTTCTCTATTTTTTATGAGTACCCTTGTGAAGAGAAAGAAGTCCCACTTTAGGAAGAAGAGGATCACGAGTGTGTCTTTGAAGTAAACAAGGAAACCTATTTGCAACCCGCTGAGATGGACATGCTCTCTAATATTTACTTGCAAGTTGCCAATATCGTGAACCTTGTCTTCAATTAACAACATTTAGATTCCAAACAAGCTCTTACAATTCCCCAACCTGATCATATTGTTGAGCACAAATCCCATTTCCATTTTGATAAGAATCATGATCAAGAGGAGTTGCACCATTTTTCTCTTGATTTCCTTGAATTTACTTTCACCTTTGAATTGGAAATTAAGCACTAGACATGCATTGGAAGCTTGACTTTGAACGTGCACAAACACCCACATCAATGTTGTTGATGATTACAACTGCGTGAGACATACTCCAAGACACAAACCAAGTGATTCAACCTGAGAGAGAGCCCATGAGTTGGGTGTGCCCATGAGATGGGTGTGTGGTTCCCCTCTGACACATAAATGGAACATTGTGCCCCTTTGTGAGGTGGTGAAGCCCATGAGATGGATGTATGGTTCCTCTCTAAGACAGAGATGGAATGTTGTGTGCCCTTGTGTAGGGAAGCCCATGAGTTGGGTGTGTGGTTCCTCTCTGAGACATAGATGGAATGTTGTGTGCCCTTGTGTGGGAAAGCCCATGAGTTGGGTGTATCGTTCTCTCTGAGACAATATGAAACGATGTATTTTCCTCCTCTGTGCAGAGAGTTGAGATGATGTGATACTCCATATGGTTCTCATGTTAGACGTAGTGAGAAATAGATTTGCTG
Source organism: Picea engelmannii (assembly GCA_009831015.1). NCBI lineage: Eukaryota > Viridiplantae > Streptophyta > Pinopsida > Pinales > Pinaceae > Picea > Picea engelmannii. The sequence continues at coordinate 66,723 of ML812743.1, forward strand.
AGTTGGACGTGCCTCTGGCTGAGAACATGTGAACATGTTCCTAGTGGCTGAGCACTAGTGAGTGTGGTTCTTCTGTGAGACACAATGCAGAGATAGAGATGTGGACATCCTTGTGGCTGAGAACATATGGATGTGCCCCTAGTGGCTAAGAACTAGTGGGTGTATGAGATCCCTTGCTATATTGTTCAAGAGTCAGACTTACTTGTAACCCTATTTGTGATGTAAAGGGTACAGGTCAGCCCCACCATAGAGTAAAAGATAATTAATGTAAAAGATATTCAATATGGTAATTATTAATTATATTGTGAGTTATTGAGGTCGACCCTGTTGTGCCAATAGACACTACTGTTGACAGGTTCAATCTAATATAAATAAAAGTAAATTCCCCATTGTGGAATCATATCACAAGTGTGAGTTTGGAAATTTCAGCAAGTACTTACTTCTTCTCTCTTGGGCACTAGTCTTCTAGGGTTTGTGAGCACCCTTTTGTGTGCTAGGTTTTATGCTGGTGGAGGTATTTCTCTTGAAGAATATAGCAAAGGATTGGCTGGTTTTTCTTCCCTTGTTGATAAGGGTTTCCCAGGATACTTCTTGTGTACTTGTGCATGGTGTTTCTTCTTGTGATCTTAGTTGTTGCAAAAAATTGTTTATGGTTTAAGTAAAATGCTAAAAATGGAATGAACTGCATGCTTAAGCCTAGATTATTGAAAAATCAACATGGTATCAGAGCATAGGTCTTGAAGAACCCATTGCATAAGAAAATTTCAATCATCCATTCTCTTCTGCAAAACCGTACGACCCTCCTAGGGTTTCCAGAAAATCTGTACGACCTACCTTTCTGAGAATTTTTAGCACTCATCACTTGGACTTTGGGGATAAAAAGTGTATAGGAGTGTACGAATTCCTCCAGCACACCTCCAACAAGCTTCATATTGCATTTCCGAGCATTTTGACTTTTTGTCCCCAAGGTTTCTAGGGTTTCACTAATTTCTGTAGAAATTTTAGAATTAGGGTTTCTGCAACTCTTTGAAGGAGCTCTTCAACTCACCAATGTTATTCTATATTTCAAATGCTTATTGTTGGAAATCATAAGTCCAAAAAAACCTAAAAGTGCTATCCTAGCCTAGCCATTAGGTTTTCTATCCCAATTGACAAGGGTTTGTAAAAAAAATTAAAAATCTAAAATTATGATGAACATAATCATGATGGAAGACAAGATTGGTGGTCCAAGCAAACTCAGTTCCTGGAAGCCAAGAATTCAAGGAGATGAAGAAATCAACATCTCAACACTCTCAAGTATGGTCCCTACCAATGAATACTTGGTTAATTAACAGTGGTGCCTCCAGGCACATGATCGGTTTTAGAGATCACTTAACAAATTTTGTTGAGAAAGGGACACATCTACATGTTGTCCTTGGAGATGATGCCAGATATAATGTGAAAGGGGTTGGAACTTCTACTTTCCAACTAGATTCAGATATGCAGCTTGAACTAAGAGAAGTACTATATGTACTTGGAATGAAGAGGAACCTCGTCTCCATTTCTGCCTTGGAAGACAAAGGCTACAAGGTTACTTTTTCAAAAGGAAGAGTTCTTTCATGGCACAAAGACTCACATATAAATTTGACCAAGGTAATTGGTTTCCAAGAAAACAACTTGTATAGATTAACCATCAGACCAGTCCAGGACCTTCTACATGACACTATCAACTTGAGTGAGCTATGGAATATAAGACTTGCTCACATTCATTATAGAGCTCTCCCAACTCTAGAGAAGATGGTAACAAGTCTTCTAGAGATACATATTCAACATAAAGGTGTTTGCAAAGGTTGTGCTCTTAGCAAGAATGTTAAAGGATCCTTCTTGAGCAGTGACAATAGATCCAAGGAAATCTTGGAATTGATACATTCATATGTGTGTGGGCCAACGACTGTTGCATCTCTAAATGGGTACTTGTACTATGTACTCTTCATAGATGATCACTCTTGAAAAAATTGGATTTACTTCCTGAAGAACAAGGATCGAGTCCTTGTAAAATTTCAAGAATTCAGAGCTCAGGTTGAGAACCTGGCCAGAAGAAAAATCAAGGTACTAAGATCAGATAATGGAGGAGAATATACCTCCAAAGATTTCAACAATTTCTGTATTGAAGCGGGGATCAAGAGGGAGTTCACAGTTCCTTACAACCCTCAACAAAATGGGGTTGCAAAGAGGAAAAACATAACTATAATTGAAGAAACCAAATCAATGATACATGATCAGAGTCTACCTATGACTCTATGGGAAGAAGCATGCACGAAAACAATGTATGTTTAGAACAAAAGTCCTCATCAGATCTTGAAGAACATTACCCCAAAATAAGCCTTCACCGGAGTAAAGCCTGAGATTGGACACTTCAACATATTTGGGTGCCCAATATATTTCCATGTACCCAAAGAGAAGCGATCCAAGCTAGACCCTTCAGGGAGAAAGGGTACATTTGTAGGATACAATGAATCCTCGAAGGCATATCGTATCTACATTCTTGGTTAGAGACAGATTGAAATAAGCAAAGATGTTACTTTTGAAGAAGAGATAGACTTCCAAAGATCCAGAGAATCTCAAATGGAAATTGATAGTGAGACAATGCATTCTCCCCCTTCAATAGTTCAGAGGGAGACATACATTATTCCAGTTGATCCAGTTGTCCCAGTTGATCCAGTTTTTCCAGCCGATCCAGTTGTCCCAGTTGATCCAGTTTTTCCAGCCGATCCAGTTTCTCCAATTGAAATGCCTAGATATATTACAATAGGACATAAAAGGCCTGCTTGGGCCCGAAAACTCTACATGAAGCAAAGGGACATACATCCCCTCAAGGGAAAACTAGAGAGAGAAAGAGACCAAAGAGATTCTCAAGCTACCTGTCAGCCATGAGCCACATCATTGACTCTGAGCCTTCTTGTCATGGAGAAGCTTCAGGTGAATAGGTATGGAAAGATGCCATGACATAAGAATATCAATGTATATTAAAAAATGATGTATGGGATATTGTTCCGAGACCAGAGGGAAAGTATGTAGTGACTTCCATATGGATTTATAAAATCAAGCACGCAGCTGATGAAAGCATCGATACATACAAAATGATATTTGTAGCCAAAGGATTCTTGCAAGTAGAGGGATTTGACTGTGATGAGACTTTTGCTCCAGTATCCCGATACACTTCCATTCGTTCCATCATTGCACTAGCTGCTTCCATGGGTTGGAAGCTACACCAAATGGATGTAAAGAAAACCTTTCTCAATGGTGAAATTGAGGAAGAAGTTTATATCGAGCAGCCAGAAGGATTCATTATACACAACAAAAAATCTCATGTGTGCAGGTTGAAGAAAGCCCTGTATGGACTAAAGAAAGCACCTCATGCTTGCTACGAGAAAATGGATGGATTCCTGATGAGTGTGGGCTTTAGAAAGAGTGTTACTGATCCAAACCTATATTATCACATTGATGGAAACAAGTGCTTAATCTTGGTCCTATATGTGGATGACCTTTTCCTCACTGGTTTAGAGAGACTCATTGCTGAATGCAAACAAGCCTTGACAACAAAATTTGAGATGAAGGATTTAGGCTTGATGCATTACTTCTTGGGACTAGAAGTATGACAGAGGACATATGAGATTTTCTCGAGTCAAGAAAAATATACTGTGGAGATATTGAAAAAGTCTAGTATGACAGAACGAAAATCCATGACTACACCAATGGTTATGGATTTGAAGAAGATGAGTGATGTTGATTTAGGAGAGATTGATCCACACTTGTACAGACAATTGATTGGATCACTGATGTATCTGGTTAACACCAGGCCTAATATATGCTATGCCGTGAATGTGCTTAGCCAGTTCATGAGCCAATCGAGACACACTCACTGGATAGCAACAAAACATGTATTGAGATACCTACGAGGCATAGTTGGATATGGCCTAAGATATGCCTCTCGTGTAGACTTGAGACTGCAGGGATATGCTGATGCAGATTGGGCATGGAGCGTAGTGGACTGGAAGAGCACCTCCGATTGTTGCTTTACTTTAGGGCCTGCCATGGTTTCTTGGTGCAGCAGGAAATAGAGCTCTGTGGCATTGAGTACTGCAAAGGCATAGTACATATCATTGAGTGTGGCAGTCCGTGAAGTAGTCTGGCTTCACAAACTTCTGACTGATTTATTCGATCACGAGATGGATCCTACTACTATCCATTGTGATAACCAGAGATGTGTGAAGCTCTCTGAGAACCCTGTGTTTCATGATAGATCAAAACATATCGAGATAAAATATCACTATATCAGAGACATGGTGTAGAGGAAAATAGTACACGTGCAATACCTTCCTACCCATGAGCAGATTGCAGACATCTTCACCAAACCGCTTTGTAAGACGAAGTTCGAGTACTTCCATGAGGGACTTGTTCTGGTGGAGAATGCCTCCCTAGATGAGAGGGAGTGTTGATGATTACAACTATGTGAGACATCCTCCAAGACACAGACTAAGTGAGTTGACCTGAGAGAGAGCCCATGAGTTGGGTGTGCCCATGAGATGGGTGTGTGGTTCCCCTCTGTGACAGAGATGGGACATTGTGCCCCTGTGTGAGGTGGTGAAGCCCATGAGATGGGTGTGTGGTTCCTCTTTGAGACGAAGATGGAATGTTGTGTGCCCTTGTGTAGGGAAGCCCATGAGTTGGGTGTGTGGTTCCTCTCTGAGACGAAGATGGAATGTTGTGTGCCCCTGTGTGGAGAATCCCATGATTTGGGTGTATTGTTCTCTCCGAGACAAGATGAAACAATGTATTAGCCTCCTCTTTGTAGAGATTTGAGATGATGTGATACTCCAGATGGTTCTCCTGTGAGACGCAATGAGAAAGAGATCTGCTAAGTTGGACGTGCTTGTGGTTGAGCACAGGTGAACACCATCCTAGTGGCTGAGCACTAGTGAGTGTGGTTCTCCTGTGAGACGCAGTGAGATAGAGATGTGGACATCCCTGTGGCTGAGCACAGATGGATGTGCCTCTAGTGGCTAAGCACTAATGGGTGTATGATATCCCTTGCTATATTGTTCAAGAGTCAGACTTACCTGTAACCCTATTTGTGATGTAAAGGGTACAGGTTGGCCCCAACATAAAGTAACAGATAATTAATATGGTAATTATTAATTATATTGTGAGTTATTGAGGTCGACCCTGTTGTGCCAAGAGACACTACTGTTGACAGGTTCAGTCTAATACAAATAAAGGTAAATTCCCCATTGAGGAATCATATCACAAGTGTGAGTTTGTAAATTTCAACAAGTACTTACTTCTTGGGAAAAGTGCGCACCTCTCTTGAGTGCTAGTCTTCTAGGGTTTTTAACACCCTTTTGTGTGCTAGGTTTTATGGTGGTGGAGGTATTTCTCTTAAAGAATATAGAAAAGGATTGGCTGGGTTTTCTTTCCTTGTTGAGAAGGGTTTCCCAGGATACATCTTGTGTACTTGTGCATGGTGTTTCTTCTTGTGATCTTGGTTGTTGCAACAAATTGTTTATGGTTTAAGTAAAATGCTAAAAATGGAATGAACTTCATGCTTAAGCCTAGCTTATCGAAAAATAAACAAGCACAACTTGAAATGTAATGCTAGAAAAAAGAGTTGGGAGATCCTACAAGATGGAGACCAATGCTTTTGGATCTTGATAAACCCTCCTCATGCACCACATGCCTTGGTTGGTTGGCACACTTTGCATGATCGTTGTTATGTCATCAATCTTGCATGTAAGGCTAAAGATGCATTCCTCTACAAAAAAATTCATCCTCCTTGAAGTTGCAAGCTACTCTTCCCCTCCCCTTGTATATAAATAAATACAAACACATTAAAAAACACAAATTTTATCATTCTATTGTTTTTTTATTTCTTTGCTTCGTTTCGACTAGTTTTGGCTTACTCATTTTTCTCCCTAGATCGTGTTTGACTCTTTTTTCTTCCTTGGAGTTTTATTTTCTTTTGTTTTCAACTTATTTTCCATGCATGCTTTCTTTGGCCACACCTTACGGGTTACATATTCTTGGAGTTAAAGAGAATCAAAGGAAAATATCTTGGAAATTGTCTCTCATAAATAGTTGTTGATTTTGCTGGTTGAACTTGGTACTAATGTGATAGGTTGTGGGAAGCGATTCCCTAATGATTTATTTAATAGGTCTCTTCCTACCAATTTTTTCTTCTCACATATGAAGAAATCCCTCAAGACACATTAGGGCTATGAAGTATGTTCCCTATCTTCTTTATTACCCTTTCTTCCCCCCCTACCTTTCATGAGAGTGACCTTAACATACGTGCACATGGATCACCATCTACATTCTCATGATGTCTTATGGTTCATTATGAAGGCATCTTACAAAATTTCTTATTTTGACCAACTTTGCACAATTCAACTTGATTTTCATACATCTGAAGACACTGACCCATGAAACCAAAGCCATTATTTATCTTGCACAGTACTATAAGCAATGCATGTTTGTTGGTTGGTATATATGTGGACCAAATTTTTGATCAACAAATACACGATGACAAAAAGTTTCCAGGCTCCCCCCATTTGGAAAACTTTTACGCACAAGATTCAAAACCCCTCACTAAATGCCTCTTAAATTCTTAAGTCCATTATCACTAGCCTAGGCCTCTAACTTGCTTCATGTTGTCGTAGTGTTTATACCACTAGGAAGTCTTTGAATTGAATGAAATGTTTAGATAATAACTAACGCCTAAAAATTGGTTGATTAATTGTACATGATGTTATACAAGTTGTAGGTGATAAGTTCATTTTATACTTTAATAAATAAAAATATATATATATATATATATATATATATATATATATATATATATATATATTTGAAATGGGCACTTCATGACATTAACATGGTCCTCACATGTTGTGGTAACTTGGCTTGGCTAATTTGTGATTGTAGTTTTACCATCCAAACCCCTTTACCCATATATTATACCACTATCACCTATCTTAATTATGTTACCCTTATATCATGGTTCATTGACATACCACTATCACCTACCCATTCATATGTCACTTTCATACCCTCGCCACTTCCTCACCATTATAAAATTGTCATCATTATGCCCCCTATCGTATAGTCCAATGCTTGGTTAGTGCCAAATCTTTACATCACCTTCATTCATTTTGTTTGCAGTCAGCCAATTCACATTATAGTTAGTTGACATACCACTATCACCTATCTTAATCAGGTCAGCAATTCACATCCCCCATGTCACTTTCATACCCTCGTCACTTCCTCACCATTATAAAATTGTCATCATTATGCTCCCTATCGTGTAGTCCAATGCTTGGTTAGTGCTAAATCTTTACATCACCTTCATTCATTTTGTTTGCACTGAGCCTATCCATTATTCAATATTCATTTTACTACAGGTTCCTTTCTATTTTGGCTAAGTCATAAATGTTCCTTACAATTGAAAAAAAAAAAAATGAAGAACCTCGACCTGTCTTTATCATATGTACACTCCAAGTCAATATCAAACCAATACTTTTTGATGTTTGTTTACCAAAAGTCATATGTCAACCTACCTTCCTGGTGTTTAAAGTTAGAGCAGTAGTCTAAACGTTCTATCTTTTCTTTTTTGAGGTTTTTCAATAAATTTTTTCGTTTGATTTTGTCTGAAATTTGGTGATGAATGATTGGATCTGCAGATTTGAGTGGCTAAGTTTGTATAATCCAAATACACAAGGGTTGGTTTTTCATCACGATGAATCCATTTATGCATTTAAAAATACAATTTAAACAACAAAAATAACAATTTTATCCAAATTTACATAACAGAATTCCAACAAAAAAAAACACCAAAATTATATATTAACTTATATCATTTTATCACCACTACTAGTAAGCAATGCTTGCATCCAAACATATAAAATTATTTTAAATAAATAACTAGTAATCAAATATTTAACATTAAATACTCTTCAAACAAATACTTATTACTTTCCATATTACAACATCCCACATCTAGCAAGATCAAACTGAATCCACTGGATCCAAATTACAGATGATGGATCGCCAACATAAAACGTTCAAAACTCGTATCCCTGGTGCATATAGGATTGAGTCTTATACACCAAAAAATAATACACAAGCACAAGCCAACCGTATACAGTCCAGCCAGCTCACGGGGAGGCTAATAGCACGTTTACACTGCACATGTAAACATGTCATGAAAGTTTGGTTATGAAGCGCTGAGAAAAGCCTGTGAGGAGCGAAGCCCGAGCATAGGTCTCCATGATTCATCAACAAAGCCATGTCATAGCCAAGAGTTAAAGTCCATGCAGGTAAGAGGTTCCGAAATCTGCTAGGAGGAGGTATGATAAGCGACAGTTTTTTATTATAATCTGTTTCTATTCCATTGTGCTGTCACTCTCCATCTGATGGTTTCTCCTATCAGCCTAACCAGAACTTTGTTGATAGCAGGGTTTTCTTTGTAAGTCATAGAGAAAGAGGGAGGTTGGTATCAAACTTCGATATTGAGGAAGAGATTGTTCTTCTGTAGGTTTTGCAGCATTAGTTACATCTGGTTGTATTGGTACTAATAAGTAAATTGCATGTGTCAAGAATTACTACAATTTTTTTTTAATTATGAGATTTTGTAATCTGTAGGATTGATTTGGATTAGGTTCTAGATTAATTTTACTAGCTGCTACTATAACTCAAGAGTATATCCAATTAAAGACAATTATATAATCAAAGAGAACAATTATAATATTGTTATAATTTATCTTTGATTCACTTTGAATTACAAAGCATTTCAAAAAAACATCACTCACACTTTGCCCAATAAAATTACATTTGCAAAATTAAATAAAAGTCCACACCATCTTAAATATGAGTTACTTATACCAGGATAGAATTATTTAATAATTTAGGCTTGACCGAGTTCTCTTTATCTTATGTTTTCTCTACTATTCCCCACCATCCCCACCCTCACCCTCATATACCCTCATATATGAGGGTGGGGGTGCGGGCAGGGGGAATAATAGATGAAAGATAAATGAGTGGAGAACTCATTCACACTTTGGAGAATAAAAGTACACATATAGAATTAATTATAAGTCCACACCATCTTAAACATGAGTTACTTATACCAGATAACTTAAACTGTAACATGATTTCCTTGCTACAATTCTACGTAAACTAGCATTCATATCTATCACATAAATTGACAAGTAAACGCATAACATAAATAAATGGCATTTTCTAAATGTTATAAGTTTTGGCATTTTTTACCAGAATCTGACGATATAAATTTAGGCGAAATTACTATTTTTTGTTATTTAAATTGTATTTTTGAATGCATAAAATGGATTCATTGTGCTGAAAAATCCCTAGGACAATTGGATTATACACACTTAACCATTCAAATATGCCAATTCAACAATTGCTCACAAGATTTCAGGCAAAGTTAAACGATAATCTCCTTCGAAAAGAGCCAAAACATAGAACACGACTAAATAGATAACTCAATATAAACAAAGAAATAATAAACAACAACACTTACGCTTTGCTAAGTGGGTCTTGCGTCCTTGTAACAAAGGGCTAGTATTAACCAACAACAAAATTAAATTAATAACCCACTACTTCTTATAGAACATATGGAAATAGGCCACATTGAAACTTCTCTTTATTATCAAAATGTATCATTAGGGAATTTTTGAGGTAAAAAATGGGCCTCAAAGCAAAAAAAAGTGCCATCGATGTCAACATTAAAATAATCAATAAGATTCAACATGATGATATAAACTATAAGGGTAAATAGTGTTGGAGGGAAAGAAATAAAACTACTTTCTTTTAATCCTATTTTCACTTTTTCTCCTTATATGTTTACTGAAATTTGAAATGTAGGCACTCATTGGATGTGGAATTGAAATTTGCATCCAAGTACCCACTCTGCATACTTTTGATAGACCCACGGTGAGATAAACATGTATTTTCTACTTTATCTCACCGTGGGTCTATCAAAACTATGCAGAGATGGTACTCGTTGGATGCATAATTCAATTCCACATCCAATGAGTGCCTACAATTGAATAAACATATAAGGAGATAAGTAAAAAATACGATTAAAAAGTAGTTTTCTTTCTTTCCCTTAAAAAATTCATAACTTTTATTTCAATATTTTCCTTAGGAGACCCATTTTAAACCATAACATTTTTCTAATGTAAGCAATTCATAAGCCAAGCTTCATTAAAGTGTCTAAAATTTTCTTCACATGTGCTAGCCTCCTTTTATACATGACAACTATTTGTAACAAATATAATAAGAGTCTAAATATTAACCAACTTGAGAATCTTGGATTCTCAAGTGGGTATAAAAATCTACTAATTCCATAAAACACATTAATCAGATGCAAAAGTGGTTTCTACGAATCTCAACTAGCATAACTAAATTAACATGCCCACTAGAACTACTCATTAACTATGCAACTACTCATGGGAGGAAATAACACATGATCTATAACAACCTATGCGATTAGTAACAGTCTATCAAAGGCTCCTCTAGCAAATGTTAAAGGTACTTATCTCCTATATCTACAACGTGACTTCATTATCCGGGGTTCTATGTCTTGTACTTGCAACCACCTTTATGAGTTGTGGCAACCCGAAAACAAGATCTATAGCAAGTGGGTATGTAAAAATCTTCTCACCAATCACTAATCATAAGATAAACACAAAATATACTACCATCTCCTAAGGTTAATAAAAATCAAATGAAAACATATGGCATTAAATGAAGATTACCTCCAAGCCCATATCCCGACCTTAAACACCAACATGATAAATAACAAGGTTTAATGATAGGAAAAAATGGTGATTTGGACAAGGAAATAGATATCAAAAGATAACCAAAACAAGGGCTTGTCACCGAGAGGATAATATTGGGTACCAAGGGATGTGCCAAATGGGCATAATGGATGTAATGTGGCCATAATCACATTATAAGTTTACTAGGTAGTTGATGGGTAATAAATAGCCCCATAAGGCAGTCAAAAGGAATAATATAATAATGATGGGTCATTGTCATGTACCACAAGGAATGCTCATGAGAAAGTATATGTACACATGAGTATCATTATGTTGGATATGTTAGATGTTGCACTATACAAGTATGACTTGTGGAGTGATTCCTTCCATAAGTAGTAGTTGATGGTGTTACACTACCTTAAGGGTTATTTCCATACTCTTTCCATACTCTTTTGTTCATTCTTGTGATATTTCATTTTATTATTTTTAAAGCCAAGGGTTTCATATCTTTTATCCAATAAGGTTTTTTTTTTAGTTGATGTAGTTAGAGTAAGGGTAAGACAATAGGATTTTTATTTCATTGATTTAACCAAAAAATTCTCCTCTCTTAGTTCGAGTTTTCTCCTTTAAGTGTCAATTTGCCCTTTTCCCTTTAGGAAACTATATTGTATGTATTATACTTTATAGTGTTTTTCCTTTTCTTTAGAAGCATATATTAATTTTTTTTATTATATCTTTAATCTTGTCTCTCTTTATGACTTTTCTCATTATACATACTATATTTAATTTCATTTTTTTGGGGATCTATTTTGTATTTACGATGTTTTTGGAAGGAATAAGGTGCCAATTTTTCACTAATAGATATAAGTAGTAGGTGCACCTGCATTTCAGTGAATGCACATTTGAATACATGAACCATATCACCAAGTATGCGACCTTGGATGTGAGCACTCAAAATGGATCTTGATCTGAACATGACACATTAAAAGTAATCGGTGATTTGAAGGGCATCATAAGATAGATAAGAAATTCAATTAGTTATCTTTCGCCTCACTTGAATCTTGATACGGACATTAAACATTAAAAGTAATTGGCGATTCGAAGGGCATCATAAGAAAGATAAGAAATTTAATTAGTTATCTTTCGCCTCACTTGAATGTTATTGCAAGAGGTATGGATTTTTATTTTAAAATTCCAATGTATTTTAATTCCATGACTCTTAGATAAAACATGAATGTAGATGCATTTATTGTTGGGATATCAAGTATTGATGGTTCATCACACATCTCCTGAGTTCAATTAGACAAGAGGTCGAATTACATCTGGAGACATTCAGTCGAACGATCAACCAACAAACCACATCAGTCAGTCAGGTAGTTGACATGTCTTTCGGTCGGACAATTGACCAACAATCGAATATAGTTGAGCGATGGATCACATCTTGCCAAGCCGAATCGATAGAGAATTTTTTTTGGAATAAACTATAATTGTCGACGGTTATATTTGGACAAGATCTTATGAATTTTGTGGGAGTTGGTTAGATATTATGACTATAAAAGAATACCTCTTGGATCATTATCATATAGATAAATAAAAGTTGAGTTGCACAATAGATCATGCAGATCAAGATGTGCAATATGCATTGTGATGTTTTGATCACAATGTGTTTTGCTTAAGTGCTATAATGGTGTCTTTATATGTCACCTTCTTTCTTCGAAATTTTTTGTCCCTCTTTGAATATCTATAGTGTTGTGTTCTCTATTTCATATCATGTTCCATTTTATTCCCCAACAAGGTATCAGATCAATGAGATTGATCTTCAAAGCCATCTTCGATATCTAGATGTACTGGTATGTTTCAATAGGTTCCAATCAACAAACCACCAGCCCAAAGTCGATCACATGTAACACCCTTGTTTCCCCCAGTTTGTAAATATATTTATATGGGCCAAGAGACTATGGAAAACTCAATATG
>ML812743.1:90117-120704 GCA_009831015.1 Picea engelmannii
AAATCATGTTCTCTATGGTTTGTTGTTTATTTCTTTGTTGGAACTGTTTTTTATAGTTTCTTCACATTCTTCTCTCATAGATTAGTGTAGGAAGCATATTCCACACCTCTTCTTCCTTTGATTTGTATCAGAGCCTTATCACCTCAGATCCAAGGTGCCATGGACAATGTTTTTTGATCTAATATTTGTTTCATTGGGAGTTTGCATAGAATAAAATCTTGTTGTGGAGAAATGGTGAGCACATCTAGATTAGAAATGGAGAAGTTTAATGGCACTAACTTTGAGTCATGGAATCTCAATATGGAGGATATTTTCATAGATTGAGATATATGTGTTGCAATATATAGAACCAAACCCATTGATATGATAGATGAAGAGTGGGTGGTGTTGGAGAAAAAGGGGAGAAACCTTATTAGGCTTGGTTTCGTCGTTTTGGTATTATTGAACATTTTTGAAGAAAAAACATTAGTAGCTTTCTAGAAGTTGGGGGATTTGTATTAGGCTAAATCCTTGGTTAATGAACTTTTTCTATGGAAAAAGTTGTTTGCTTGGAGAATGGGTGATGATGATTTTGTAGCCAAGTATCTTAATGCATTTAATACTATTATGACCTAGTTGGTCTTAGTTGGAGTGAAGATGGATGAGGAGGATTTTTGTAGGACCCTTTTGTGTTTTTTTCTAGATTGATAGGATAACTTGGTAATGGCCATTGGAAGCAGTGTAAAGACATTGGTGCTTGATGAGGTCGTCACTGTTTTACTCTTAGAGGAGTTGAAGTGGAAAGATTTTGAATTCACCAATGAGGCATTGGTCAAAGATCAAAGGAGAAAGGAAAGAAGAGAGAAAATGACATATCCAGATCCCATGGGAGACATAAGTCTTTTTGAAATTCCAAGTCAAAATGTTGGAATTGTGGCAAGTTCAAGCATTACAAAAGGGACTGTAAGGAAGAGAAGAAGAAAAATAAGAAAGAAAAGAATGCTTCTGATGTTGAGTTTGATTTTTTTTTTTCAAGAGGATGGTGGTGATTCCTTTATTGCATCTTTTACAACCCATGGAGGCTAGAGTCCATGCATGATAGACTCTAGAGTTTACTTCCATATGAATCCCCCATTGGCACTAGTTTTCAGTGTATAAGAAATATGATGGTGGGATGGTATACCTAGTGATGAATCTCCTCTTAGCATAGTTGGTTGTGGCAAAGTCCTGATCAGATTCTCTGATGGAAAATTAAGGGGGATCAATGGAGTTTTGCACACTTCGGGTCTAGCACAAAACCTACTATCAATAAGCACACTTAATGATGCAGGTATGTAGGTTGTTTTCTCTCACAAAGGGTGTAAGATGGTTTGAGGAGATATGCTACTCACTAAGGGTGTTCATGTAGGAACTTTGTTCTAGCTTCATGCATGCATTATTGAGTGTAATAGTTCTTTGATTTCTATAATGGGGAGATATATAGGATCTATAGCTTCACAATGAAAACATCTTAAAGAAGCTCTTGCTTTAGAAAGCAAGTTACTTGCATAGAAGATAATGATAGCGACACAAAAGATCATGCCATATAGGTGAAGGGCCTACGGGCCTTGAAAAAAAATATTGTCGATGGATTGAACAATTTTACTCTTGAATTTGATTTTTGCAACCATTACATATATGAAAAATAGAACTATGTTCATTTTTATTCTAGTTCTCACAAAGCTTATAAGCTGTTGGACTTAATTCATTCTAATGTATTTGGTCCAATCAAAGTTCTTTCTGTTTCTAAGTCTTTGTATCATGTGTCATTCATTGATGATTATTCTTGAAGAACATGGGTGGGTTTTCTTATAACTAAATCTGAGGTTTTTAGTTGGTTTAAGGAGCTTAAGTCTCCCTTGGAAAATTAGACTTATAGGAAGATTAAGGTGTTGAGGATTGATAATGATGGTGAGTTTTGTTCTACAAAGTTTGATTAGTTTTGTAAGGATAATTTCATTGAAAGATATAATACAACTCCATATAACCCCCAACAGAATCGAGTTGCAAAACATATGAATAGAACATTGATGGAGATAGCTAGGATTATGCTTAATGGAGCCGACTTAGAGAAGAAGTTCCAGGGAAAAATGGTTGCTACTGCATGTTACTTGATTAACAAGTGTCCCACATCATCTCTTGTGGATAAGAACCCTATGGAGTTTTGGATAGGAAAGAGGTCCTCAATTTATCATCTTTGTGTTTTTGGTTGTGACGCATATGCTCATGTGCCTAAGGATGAGTGATCGAAGTTGGATAAAAAGGAAATGAAATGTATCTTCATCAACTATGGTGTTGGTGTGAAAGGGTACAAGCTTTGGGATCCAGTGGATGTAAAAGTTTTGTATAGTAGGAATGATATTTTAAAGAAGTTAAGTCTTCTCCCATAGTGGTGCAACCAGAAGAGGATGAGAAGAAGTTAGTGGTTCAACTACCACCCAAGACTAAGAAAGTTGAATAAAAAAATTAACAAGAAGTTCATGATGGACCGAGGTATTTTTTAAGGGAGAAATTTCTCCAATTGGCTATTTTCTGGCCATTTTCCAGAAAAAGAATTCATTAATTTGGTTAAAAATTTGTCTATTCTTTTAACAAATTTGATTAAATTGATAATATTCTCCAAAACATTACAAGTATGTATAATTTTTCAAACCAAAATAGTCACATAGGGTACTATACATAGGTATAATATTTCATTCCTTAAAAAATACCATGTGATGGACCTGATGAGGAGGAGGGTTCAGAGAGTTCGAAAGAGGAGGAAGAAACTCCACCTCAAACTTTAAGGAGGTCGAATCAGAAAAGAAGGCAACCATACATGTACAATTATAGTCTTCTTGATTTTAGATGTATATTTGATTTATCTACTAACACTGATGATCCTAGAACAATGAAAGAGGCAATGGATATGGAAGATAAGGAGTCCTAGAGATTGGCCATGGATGAGGGAATGGGTGCACTTAGAAATAATGATACATGGGACTTGGTCCCATTGCCTGATGGGAGGAAATCCATTTGATGTAAATGGGCCTTGAAAAGAAAGATTAGTTTATACGACAATGTTGTAAATCATAAGGCAATGTTGGTTACAAAAGGATATTCTTAGGATGAGGTGATAGACTTTGATGAGATCTTTTCCGTAGTTGCTAAGGTAACATCTATTATAATTTCTATTATATGTACCAACAAACTTTGATTTGGAGATAGATTAGATGGATGTGAAAACTACATTCCTACAAGGTGACTTGAAGGAGGAGATCTATATGACACAACCAGGGAACTATGTTGAGAAAGGTAAAGATTCATTGGTTTTCAAGTTAAAAAAGTCTTTATATGGTCTCAAATGATCTCCTAGAATGTGGTACCAAAAGTTTGATTATTTTGTGTTGGGATTAGTATTTCTAAGATCCAAATTAGATCACTATGTGTATTATGAACAAGATGGTGATCATTTCCTTGTTACCACTTTATATGTAGATGATATGCTATTCTTTAGTAATAGTAAGGATGTGATTTGTGATTTGAAGTCTTATCTTTCAACAAAATTTGATATGAAGGAATTGGAGACTAAAAAATATATCTTAGGAATGGAGATAAGGAGAGACAGAGAAAATAAAGACTTTGGTTGAGCGAGAGTAAGTATGTAAACTATGCGCTACAACATTTTCACATGGAATATTGCAAATCATTGAGTGTTTTGATTTTTGTAGGAACTAAGATTTCAATTGAGAAGTTCCCTACATCCCCTACAGAGATGGAGGATATGCTTTATGTTCCTTATGCCAATGCAATTGGTAGTTTGATGTATGTTATGATGTGTGATAGAATAGGGATTGGCCAAGTAGTGGAAGTCTTTATTCGATTCATGGCTAATCCTAGATGTGAACACTGGGTTACATTGAAGAGGGTCTTCAATTATTTTCAAGGTACCTATGAATATTCCATTTTCTATTATAGTGATGTTTTAGGGGATCTAGACTTAGTGGATATACGAGCAAATATGTGTTTTGGTTGTTTGGTGGAGCAATGAGTTGGATGAGCAAACAACAATATATGCTCGCTTTGTCCATTGTAGAGGCAAACAATATGGAAGCTACTCATGCTTGTAAGGAGGCCATTTGGATTATGAAACTGTGTTCATAAGTAGGGCTAATTCATAAAGCTATTACAATTCATTGTAATAGTAACAATTCCATTTTTCTGGCTAAGAACCCTACCTTTCATGCAAAGAAAAAGAATAAGGATATATGACACAATTTTGTTAGGGACATGGTAGATGATGGAAAGGTGATACTAGAGAAAGTTGACACCTTGCAGAATGATGCAAATGCATTGAAAAAATGTGTGAGCACAGGTAAAATCAAGTGGCATTGTGAGTCTATGATCCTTATGGGCCCTAACAATTAGCTCGCAGTTTGATGCATTCTCCCTTGTACCCTTGCATGGTATATGACAAGTAGGAGAAACTTGGGACAGGTGCGTCATCCACCTTGCAGTGTTGTAGTAGAGCATATGATATTTGTAGAGGTGTAGTTGAGTAGAGAATAATTGCAGTGTTGCAATAGAGAAAGTAATACTTGTAGAGAAGTGGTAGAGAGCAGTGGTAGGGAATAACTTGTTGGTGGTTTTCAATATGAAAAAATGGTAAACCATAAATGGTTTATGATTTTACTATGACTATTTATTGAGTTCTATGGATGGTGGAAATAACAGGGTGTGAGTTTTATTGCAGAATGATGCAAATGCATTGAAAAAATGTGTGAGCACAGGTAAATTCAAGTGGCATTGTGAGTCTATGATCCTTATGGGCCCTAACAATTAGCTCATAGTTTGATGCATTCTCCCTTGTACCCTTGCATGGTATATGAAAAGTAGGATAATGTTGGGATGGGTGCGTCATGCACCTTGCAGTGTTGTAGTAGAGCATAGAATATTTGCAGCGCTGTAGTTGAGTAGAGAATACTTGCAGTGTTGCAGTAGAGAAAGTAATACTTGTAGAGAAGTGGTAGAGAGAAGTGGTAGGGAATAACTTGTTGGTGGTTTCCAATATGAAAAAATGGTAAATCATAAATGGTTTATGATTTTTCTATGACTATTTATTGAGTTCTATGGATGGAGGAAATCACAGGCTGTGAGTTTTATCTTACTATTATGATGTCAAAATTTCTCCAACATTATGCTCCTACCAAACGCTCTTATTGAGAGCATCGTGATGATGTGTTGTAACCATTTAGTTGTTGAATAATACATTGAGTGTGCTTTAGAGTGTGGGCTTTTTTCTCTTGAAAGGATTTTCCCTAGGAAATCTTGTTGTCTATGAGTCATTATCACCTCAATCTATTCCAGGTTGACGACAATTATTTCTACTATTCAAGATCTAGTTTTCTACCTTACATGAACAACAATGTGAATGCCTCATTCTAGCAAGACCAATCTTTAATTGGGAAATCATTATGAGTTTTTTGACAAGTCTCTCCCCTCTCAAGTATCCTTTAATCTTGAATCTTTGAGGTTTCCCTCATTGGTGGTTGGTGAATCCATTATGTGTGTGCAACAAGGAATCATGAATGGATGAATTCTTCTTGGTGATAAAATATCTAGTAATAACTCTACAAATGAGACTTACATATCCTTCCATGGTGTGATTTTTGTTGTGGACCTCAGAAAAAATTGGCTTGTAAAATATTCTTGAAGGCCAAGCAATATTGTCATACAAATCCTAATTCCTTTTTTGCAAGTAAAACAAATGATTGTACACATGATCCATCTTTACAGCTAAAGGTTCATGATCATTTATGCTTTGATTCATAGAACAAAGATAATGTTTAGATAAGTAAAATGTTTCCTTTCGATAAGAATTTGTTTGAAGGAAATTTTGAACACGTTCAAGTGGTTAATGAGGTTCTTATTCCCCAAGAGAAAACCAATTATGTTTTAGAGCACTCATTGCATGATAGCCAATCCAAGTTCATTGATTTTACTGTATACTTTGACGACTCTTCCTTTCATGCATCATCGATTATAAATGAGAAGTATGGGTATGATAGTTATTTGAAGGTTCCTTATGAGAATGAGACCTTTGGTAGAATCAAATTCCATGGGGAAACATATGGAAATCTTTATTGTGATTTAAGTTTGATAATATCCCTTTTGGGGCTAATGATGAACTATCTCACATGCATATTCTAATTGGACCTATCCCTCATAAGTATGATTACATTGAGTGTTTTCTCCTTGAATCACATGATGTTCTTATTCATGCTTCCCTTAGTGAGTCTCCCTCTCATGTTTTCTTTGAAGAACCTCTGTTTGAGAGTGGTACTGATGAGGGGAGGAAAACAAAACCTAATCATGATGTTTCCTCTTACAAACTCCTCTTCTATGATTACCATGATGAACAAATATTTCATAACGAGGAAAAGGATTTAGAAGTTAAAAGAGTTTCTATTGATTTCCAATTTGAAGACATGACATATGCATATTTTCTTAACACTTACCAACCTGAAAAACAGTTCCTGCCCAAAGATGGCCTAGAGGATAGTGATACCATGCATGATATCTCTATTAGTGACTATGATATTGAATTCTCAATTCCTTGTTTTGAATTGGACTTTAATGTGCCCTTGCATGATCAATTGAGTGGTTTTGATTCTTTCTCTATTTTTTATGAGTACCCTTGTGAAGAGAAAGAAGTCCCACTTTAGGAAGAAGAGGATCACGAGTGTGTCTTTGAAGTAAACAAGGAAACCTATTTGCAACCCGCTGAGATGGACATGCTCTCTAATATTTACTTGCAAGTTGCCAATATCGTGAACCTTGTCTTCAATTAACAACATTTAGATTCCAAACAAGCTCTTACAATTCCCCAACCTGATCATATTGTTGAGCACAAATCCCATTTCCATTTTGATAAGAATCATGATCAAGAGGAGTTGCACCATTTTTCTCTTGATTTCCTTGAATTTACTTTCACCTTTGAATTGGAAATTAAGCACTAGACATGCATTGGAAGCTTGACTTTGAACGTGCACAAACACCCACATCAATGTTGTTGATGATTACAACTGCGTGAGACATACTCCAAGACACAAACCAAGTGATTCAACCTGAGAGAGAGCCCATGAGTTGGGTGTGCCCATGAGATGGGTGTGTGGTTCCCCTCTGACACATAAATGGAACATTGTGCCCCTTTGTGAGGTGGTGAAGCCCATGAGATGGATGTATGGTTCCTCTCTAAGACAGAGATGGAATGTTGTGTGCCCTTGTGTAGGGAAGCCCATGAGTTGGGTGTGTGGTTCCTCTCTGAGACATAGATGGAATGTTGTGTGCCCTTGTGTGGGAAAGCCCATGAGTTGGGTGTATCGTTCTCTCTGAGACAATATGAAACGATGTATTTTCCTCCTCTGTGCAGAGAGTTGAGATGATGTGATACTCCATATGGTTCTCATGTTAGACGTAGTGAGAAATAGATTTGCTGAGTTGGACGTGCCTCTGGCTGAGAACATGTGAACATGTTCCTAGTGGCTGAGCACTAGTGAGTGTGGTTCTTCTGTGAGACACAATGCAGAGATAGAGATGTGGACATCCTTGTGGCTGAGAACATATGGATGTGCCCCTAGTGGCTAAGAACTAGTGGGTGTATGAGATCCCTTGCTATATTGTTCAAGAGTCAGACTTACTTGTAACCCTATTTGTGATGTAAAGGGTACAGGTCAGCCCCACCATAGAGTAAAAGATAATTAATGTAAAAGATATTCAATATGGTAATTATTAATTATATTGTGAGTTATTGAGGTCGACCCTGTTGTGCCAATAGACACTACTGTTGACAGGTTCAATCTAATATAAATAAAAGTAAATTCCCCATTGTGGAATCATATCACAAGTGTGAGTTTGGAAATTTCAGCAAGTACTTACTTCTTCTCTCTTGGGCACTAGTCTTCTAGGGTTTGTGAGCACCCTTTTGTGTGCTAGGTTTTATGCTGGTGGAGGTATTTCTCTTGAAGAATATAGCAAAGGATTGGCTGGTTTTTCTTCCCTTGTTGATAAGGGTTTCCCAGGATACTTCTTGTGTACTTGTGCATGGTGTTTCTTCTTGTGATCTTAGTTGTTGCAAAAAATTGTTTATGGTTTAAGTAAAATGCTAAAAATGGAATGAACTGCATGCTTAAGCCTAGATTATTGAAAAATCAACATGGTATCAGAGCATAGGTCTTGAAGAACCCATTGCATAAGAAAATTTCAATCATCCATTCTCTTCTGCAAAACCGTACGACCCTCCTAGGGTTTCCAGAAAATCTGTACGACCTACCTTTCTGAGAATTTTTAGCACTCATCACTTGGACTTTGGGGATAAAAAGTGTATAGGAGTGTACGAATTCCTCCAGCACACCTCCAACAAGCTTCATATTGCATTTCCGAGCATTTTGACTTTTTGTCCCCAAGGTTTCTAGGGTTTCACTAATTTCTGTAGAAATTTTAGAATTAGGGTTTCTGCAACTCTTTGAAGGAGCTCTTCAACTCACCAATGTTATTCTATATTTCAAATGCTTATTGTTGGAAATCATAAGTCCAAAAAAACCTAAAAGTGCTATCCTAGCCTAGCCATTAGGTTTTCTATCCCAATTGACAAGGGTTTGTAAAAAAAATTAAAAATCTAAAATTATGATGAACATAATCATGATGGAAGACAAGATTGGTGGTCCAAGCAAACTCAGTTCCTGGAAGCCAAGAATTCAAGGAGATGAAGAAATCAACATCTCAACACTCTCAAGTATGGTCCCTACCAATGAATACTTGGTTAATTAACAGTGGTGCCTCCAGGCACATGATCGGTTTTAGAGATCACTTAACAAATTTTGTTGAGAAAGGGACACATCTACATGTTGTCCTTGGAGATGATGCCAGATATAATGTGAAAGGGGTTGGAACTTCTACTTTCCAACTAGATTCAGATATGCAGCTTGAACTAAGAGAAGTACTATATGTACTTGGAATGAAGAGGAACCTCGTCTCCATTTCTGCCTTGGAAGACAAAGGCTACAAGGTTACTTTTTCAAAAGGAAGAGTTCTTTCATGGCACAAAGACTCACATATAAATTTGACCAAGGTAATTGGTTTCCAAGAAAACAACTTGTATAGATTAACCATCAGACCAGTCCAGGACCTTCTACATGACACTATCAACTTGAGTGAGCTATGGAATATAAGACTTGCTCACATTCATTATAGAGCTCTCCCAACTCTAGAGAAGATGGTAACAAGTCTTCTAGAGATACATATTCAACATAAAGGTGTTTGCAAAGGTTGTGCTCTTAGCAAGAATGTTAAAGGATCCTTCTTGAGCAGTGACAATAGATCCAAGGAAATCTTGGAATTGATACATTCATATGTGTGTGGGCCAACGACTGTTGCATCTCTAAATGGGTACTTGTACTATGTACTCTTCATAGATGATCACTCTTGAAAAAATTGGATTTACTTCCTGAAGAACAAGGATCGAGTCCTTGTAAAATTTCAAGAATTCAGAGCTCAGGTTGAGAACCTGGCCAGAAGAAAAATCAAGGTACTAAGATCAGATAATGGAGGAGAATATACCTCCAAAGATTTCAACAATTTCTGTATTGAAGCGGGGATCAAGAGGGAGTTCACAGTTCCTTACAACCCTCAACAAAATGGGGTTGCAAAGAGGAAAAACATAACTATAATTGAAGAAACCAAATCAATGATACATGATCAGAGTCTACCTATGACTCTATGGGAAGAAGCATGCACGAAAACAATGTATGTTTAGAACAAAAGTCCTCATCAGATCTTGAAGAACATTACCCCAAAATAAGCCTTCACCGGAGTAAAGCCTGAGATTGGACACTTCAACATATTTGGGTGCCCAATATATTTCCATGTACCCAAAGAGAAGCGATCCAAGCTAGACCCTTCAGGGAGAAAGGGTACATTTGTAGGATACAATGAATCCTCGAAGGCATATCGTATCTACATTCTTGGTTAGAGACAGATTGAAATAAGCAAAGATGTTACTTTTGAAGAAGAGATAGACTTCCAAAGATCCAGAGAATCTCAAATGGAAATTGATAGTGAGACAATGCATTCTCCCCCTTCAATAGTTCAGAGGGAGACATACATTATTCCAGTTGATCCAGTTGTCCCAGTTGATCCAGTTTTTCCAGCCGATCCAGTTGTCCCAGTTGATCCAGTTTTTCCAGCCGATCCAGTTTCTCCAATTGAAATGCCTAGATATATTACAATAGGACATAAAAGGCCTGCTTGGGCCCGAAAACTCTACATGAAGCAAAGGGACATACATCCCCTCAAGGGAAAACTAGAGAGAGAAAGAGACCAAAGAGATTCTCAAGCTACCTGTCAGCCATGAGCCACATCATTGACTCTGAGCCTTCTTGTCATGGAGAAGCTTCAGGTGAATAGGTATGGAAAGATGCCATGACATAAGAATATCAATGTATATTAAAAAATGATGTATGGGATATTGTTCCGAGACCAGAGGGAAAGTATGTAGTGACTTCCATATGGATTTATAAAATCAAGCACGCAGCTGATGAAAGCATCGATACATACAAAATGATATTTGTAGCCAAAGGATTCTTGCAAGTAGAGGGATTTGACTGTGATGAGACTTTTGCTCCAGTATCCCGATACACTTCCATTCGTTCCATCATTGCACTAGCTGCTTCCATGGGTTGGAAGCTACACCAAATGGATGTAAAGAAAACCTTTCTCAATGGTGAAATTG
This sequence comes from Picea engelmannii, assembly GCA_009831015.1. Classification (NCBI taxonomy): domain Eukaryota; kingdom Viridiplantae; phylum Streptophyta; class Pinopsida; order Pinales; family Pinaceae; genus Picea; species Picea engelmannii. The sequence goes on from ML812743.1 coordinate 100,904, forward strand.
AGGAAGAAGTTTATATCGAGCAGCCAGAAGGATTCATTATACACAACAAAAAATCTCATGTGTGCAGGTTGAAGAAAGCCCTGTATGGACTAAAGAAAGCACCTCATGCTTGCTACGAGAAAATGGATGGATTCCTGATGAGTGTGGGCTTTAGAAAGAGTGTTACTGATCCAAACCTATATTATCACATTGATGGAAACAAGTGCTTAATCTTGGTCCTATATGTGGATGACCTTTTCCTCACTGGTTTAGAGAGACTCATTGCTGAATGCAAACAAGCCTTGACAACAAAATTTGAGATGAAGGATTTAGGCTTGATGCATTACTTCTTGGGACTAGAAGTATGACAGAGGACATATGAGATTTTCTCGAGTCAAGAAAAATATACTGTGGAGATATTGAAAAAGTCTAGTATGACAGAACGAAAATCCATGACTACACCAATGGTTATGGATTTGAAGAAGATGAGTGATGTTGATTTAGGAGAGATTGATCCACACTTGTACAGACAATTGATTGGATCACTGATGTATCTGGTTAACACCAGGCCTAATATATGCTATGCCGTGAATGTGCTTAGCCAGTTCATGAGCCAATCGAGACACACTCACTGGATAGCAACAAAACATGTATTGAGATACCTACGAGGCATAGTTGGATATGGCCTAAGATATGCCTCTCGTGTAGACTTGAGACTGCAGGGATATGCTGATGCAGATTGGGCATGGAGCGTAGTGGACTGGAAGAGCACCTCCGATTGTTGCTTTACTTTAGGGCCTGCCATGGTTTCTTGGTGCAGCAGGAAATAGAGCTCTGTGGCATTGAGTACTGCAAAGGCATAGTACATATCATTGAGTGTGGCAGTCCGTGAAGTAGTCTGGCTTCACAAACTTCTGACTGATTTATTCGATCACGAGATGGATCCTACTACTATCCATTGTGATAACCAGAGATGTGTGAAGCTCTCTGAGAACCCTGTGTTTCATGATAGATCAAAACATATCGAGATAAAATATCACTATATCAGAGACATGGTGTAGAGGAAAATAGTACACGTGCAATACCTTCCTACCCATGAGCAGATTGCAGACATCTTCACCAAACCGCTTTGTAAGACGAAGTTCGAGTACTTCCATGAGGGACTTGTTCTGGTGGAGAATGCCTCCCTAGATGAGAGGGAGTGTTGATGATTACAACTATGTGAGACATCCTCCAAGACACAGACTAAGTGAGTTGACCTGAGAGAGAGCCCATGAGTTGGGTGTGCCCATGAGATGGGTGTGTGGTTCCCCTCTGTGACAGAGATGGGACATTGTGCCCCTGTGTGAGGTGGTGAAGCCCATGAGATGGGTGTGTGGTTCCTCTTTGAGACGAAGATGGAATGTTGTGTGCCCTTGTGTAGGGAAGCCCATGAGTTGGGTGTGTGGTTCCTCTCTGAGACGAAGATGGAATGTTGTGTGCCCCTGTGTGGAGAATCCCATGATTTGGGTGTATTGTTCTCTCCGAGACAAGATGAAACAATGTATTAGCCTCCTCTTTGTAGAGATTTGAGATGATGTGATACTCCAGATGGTTCTCCTGTGAGACGCAATGAGAAAGAGATCTGCTAAGTTGGACGTGCTTGTGGTTGAGCACAGGTGAACACCATCCTAGTGGCTGAGCACTAGTGAGTGTGGTTCTCCTGTGAGACGCAGTGAGATAGAGATGTGGACATCCCTGTGGCTGAGCACAGATGGATGTGCCTCTAGTGGCTAAGCACTAATGGGTGTATGATATCCCTTGCTATATTGTTCAAGAGTCAGACTTACCTGTAACCCTATTTGTGATGTAAAGGGTACAGGTTGGCCCCAACATAAAGTAACAGATAATTAATATGGTAATTATTAATTATATTGTGAGTTATTGAGGTCGACCCTGTTGTGCCAAGAGACACTACTGTTGACAGGTTCAGTCTAATACAAATAAAGGTAAATTCCCCATTGAGGAATCATATCACAAGTGTGAGTTTGTAAATTTCAACAAGTACTTACTTCTTGGGAAAAGTGCGCACCTCTCTTGAGTGCTAGTCTTCTAGGGTTTTTAACACCCTTTTGTGTGCTAGGTTTTATGGTGGTGGAGGTATTTCTCTTAAAGAATATAGAAAAGGATTGGCTGGGTTTTCTTTCCTTGTTGAGAAGGGTTTCCCAGGATACATCTTGTGTACTTGTGCATGGTGTTTCTTCTTGTGATCTTGGTTGTTGCAACAAATTGTTTATGGTTTAAGTAAAATGCTAAAAATGGAATGAACTTCATGCTTAAGCCTAGCTTATCGAAAAATAAACAAGCACAACTTGAAATGTAATGCTAGAAAAAAGAGTTGGGAGATCCTACAAGATGGAGACCAATGCTTTTGGATCTTGATAAACCCTCCTCATGCACCACATGCCTTGGTTGGTTGGCACACTTTGCATGATCGTTGTTATGTCATCAATCTTGCATGTAAGGCTAAAGATGCATTCCTCTACAAAAAAATTCATCCTCCTTGAAGTTGCAAGCTACTCTTCCCCTCCCCTTGTATATAAATAAATACAAACACATTAAAAAACACAAATTTTATCATTCTATTGTTTTTTTATTTCTTTGCTTCGTTTCGACTAGTTTTGGCTTACTCATTTTTCTCCCTAGATCGTGTTTGACTCTTTTTTCTTCCTTGGAGTTTTATTTTCTTTTGTTTTCAACTTATTTTCCATGCATGCTTTCTTTGGCCACACCTTACGGGTTACATATTCTTGGAGTTAAAGAGAATCAAAGGAAAATATCTTGGAAATTGTCTCTCATAAATAGTTGTTGATTTTGCTGGTTGAACTTGGTACTAATGTGATAGGTTGTGGGAAGCGATTCCCTAATGATTTATTTAATAGGTCTCTTCCTACCAATTTTTTCTTCTCACATATGAAGAAATCCCTCAAGACACATTAGGGCTATGAAGTATGTTCCCTATCTTCTTTATTACCCTTTCTTCCCCCCCTACCTTTCATGAGAGTGACCTTAACATACGTGCACATGGATCACCATCTACATTCTCATGATGTCTTATGGTTCATTATGAAGGCATCTTACAAAATTTCTTATTTTGACCAACTTTGCACAATTCAACTTGATTTTCATACATCTGAAGACACTGACCCATGAAACCAAAGCCATTATTTATCTTGCACAGTACTATAAGCAATGCATGTTTGTTGGTTGGTATATATGTGGACCAAATTTTTGATCAACAAATACACGATGACAAAAAGTTTCCAGGCTCCCCCCATTTGGAAAACTTTTACGCACAAGATTCAAAACCCCTCACTAAATGCCTCTTAAATTCTTAAGTCCATTATCACTAGCCTAGGCCTCTAACTTGCTTCATGTTGTCGTAGTGTTTATACCACTAGGAAGTCTTTGAATTGAATGAAATGTTTAGATAATAACTAACGCCTAAAAATTGGTTGATTAATTGTACATGATGTTATACAAGTTGTAGGTGATAAGTTCATTTTATACTTTAATAAATAAAAATATATATATATATATATATATATATATATATATATATATATATATATATTTGAAATGGGCACTTCATGACATTAACATGGTCCTCACATGTTGTGGTAACTTGGCTTGGCTAATTTGTGATTGTAGTTTTACCATCCAAACCCCTTTACCCATATATTATACCACTATCACCTATCTTAATTATGTTACCCTTATATCATGGTTCATTGACATACCACTATCACCTACCCATTCATATGTCACTTTCATACCCTCGCCACTTCCTCACCATTATAAAATTGTCATCATTATGCCCCCTATCGTATAGTCCAATGCTTGGTTAGTGCCAAATCTTTACATCACCTTCATTCATTTTGTTTGCAGTCAGCCAATTCACATTATAGTTAGTTGACATACCACTATCACCTATCTTAATCAGGTCAGCAATTCACATCCCCCATGTCACTTTCATACCCTCGTCACTTCCTCACCATTATAAAATTGTCATCATTATGCTCCCTATCGTGTAGTCCAATGCTTGGTTAGTGCTAAATCTTTACATCACCTTCATTCATTTTGTTTGCACTGAGCCTATCCATTATTCAATATTCATTTTACTACAGGTTCCTTTCTATTTTGGCTAAGTCATAAATGTTCCTTACAATTGAAAAAAAAAAAAATGAAGAACCTCGACCTGTCTTTATCATATGTACACTCCAAGTCAATATCAAACCAATACTTTTTGATGTTTGTTTACCAAAAGTCATATGTCAACCTACCTTCCTGGTGTTTAAAGTTAGAGCAGTAGTCTAAACGTTCTATCTTTTCTTTTTTGAGGTTTTTCAATAAATTTTTTCGTTTGATTTTGTCTGAAATTTGGTGATGAATGATTGGATCTGCAGATTTGAGTGGCTAAGTTTGTATAATCCAAATACACAAGGGTTGGTTTTTCATCACGATGAATCCATTTATGCATTTAAAAATACAATTTAAACAACAAAAATAACAATTTTATCCAAATTTACATAACAGAATTCCAACAAAAAAAAACACCAAAATTATATATTAACTTATATCATTTTATCACCACTACTAGTAAGCAATGCTTGCATCCAAACATATAAAATTATTTTAAATAAATAACTAGTAATCAAATATTTAACATTAAATACTCTTCAAACAAATACTTATTACTTTCCATATTACAACATCCCACATCTAGCAAGATCAAACTGAATCCACTGGATCCAAATTACAGATGATGGATCGCCAACATAAAACGTTCAAAACTCGTATCCCTGGTGCATATAGGATTGAGTCTTATACACCAAAAAATAATACACAAGCACAAGCCAACCGTATACAGTCCAGCCAGCTCACGGGGAGGCTAATAGCACGTTTACACTGCACATGTAAACATGTCATGAAAGTTTGGTTATGAAGCGCTGAGAAAAGCCTGTGAGGAGCGAAGCCCGAGCATAGGTCTCCATGATTCATCAACAAAGCCATGTCATAGCCAAGAGTTAAAGTCCATGCAGGTAAGAGGTTCCGAAATCTGCTAGGAGGAGGTATGATAAGCGACAGTTTTTTATTATAATCTGTTTCTATTCCATTGTGCTGTCACTCTCCATCTGATGGTTTCTCCTATCAGCCTAACCAGAACTTTGTTGATAGCAGGGTTTTCTTTGTAAGTCATAGAGAAAGAGGGAGGTTGGTATCAAACTTCGATATTGAGGAAGAGATTGTTCTTCTGTAGGTTTTGCAGCATTAGTTACATCTGGTTGTATTGGTACTAATAAGTAAATTGCATGTGTCAAGAATTACTACAATTTTTTTTTAATTATGAGATTTTGTAATCTGTAGGATTGATTTGGATTAGGTTCTAGATTAATTTTACTAGCTGCTACTATAACTCAAGAGTATATCCAATTAAAGACAATTATATAATCAAAGAGAACAATTATAATATTGTTATAATTTATCTTTGATTCACTTTGAATTACAAAGCATTTCAAAAAAACATCACTCACACTTTGCCCAATAAAATTACATTTGCAAAATTAAATAAAAGTCCACACCATCTTAAATATGAGTTACTTATACCAGGATAGAATTATTTAATAATTTAGGCTTGACCGAGTTCTCTTTATCTTATGTTTTCTCTACTATTCCCCACCATCCCCACCCTCACCCTCATATACCCTCATATATGAGGGTGGGGGTGCGGGCAGGGGGAATAATAGATGAAAGATAAATGAGTGGAGAACTCATTCACACTTTGGAGAATAAAAGTACACATATAGAATTAATTATAAGTCCACACCATCTTAAACATGAGTTACTTATACCAGATAACTTAAACTGTAACATGATTTCCTTGCTACAATTCTACGTAAACTAGCATTCATATCTATCACATAAATTGACAAGTAAACGCATAACATAAATAAATGGCATTTTCTAAATGTTATAAGTTTTGGCATTTTTTACCAGAATCTGACGATATAAATTTAGGCGAAATTACTATTTTTTGTTATTTAAATTGTATTTTTGAATGCATAAAATGGATTCATTGTGCTGAAAAATCCCTAGGACAATTGGATTATACACACTTAACCATTCAAATATGCCAATTCAACAATTGCTCACAAGATTTCAGGCAAAGTTAAACGATAATCTCCTTCGAAAAGAGCCAAAACATAGAACACGACTAAATAGATAACTCAATATAAACAAAGAAATAATAAACAACAACACTTACGCTTTGCTAAGTGGGTCTTGCGTCCTTGTAACAAAGGGCTAGTATTAACCAACAACAAAATTAAATTAATAACCCACTACTTCTTATAGAACATATGGAAATAGGCCACATTGAAACTTCTCTTTATTATCAAAATGTATCATTAGGGAATTTTTGAGGTAAAAAATGGGCCTCAAAGCAAAAAAAAGTGCCATCGATGTCAACATTAAAATAATCAATAAGATTCAACATGATGATATAAACTATAAGGGTAAATAGTGTTGGAGGGAAAGAAATAAAACTACTTTCTTTTAATCCTATTTTCACTTTTTCTCCTTATATGTTTACTGAAATTTGAAATGTAGGCACTCATTGGATGTGGAATTGAAATTTGCATCCAAGTACCCACTCTGCATACTTTTGATAGACCCACGGTGAGATAAACATGTATTTTCTACTTTATCTCACCGTGGGTCTATCAAAACTATGCAGAGATGGTACTCGTTGGATGCATAATTCAATTCCACATCCAATGAGTGCCTACAATTGAATAAACATATAAGGAGATAAGTAAAAAATACGATTAAAAAGTAGTTTTCTTTCTTTCCCTTAAAAAATTCATAACTTTTATTTCAATATTTTCCTTAGGAGACCCATTTTAAACCATAACATTTTTCTAATGTAAGCAATTCATAAGCCAAGCTTCATTAAAGTGTCTAAAATTTTCTTCACATGTGCTAGCCTCCTTTTATACATGACAACTATTTGTAACAAATATAATAAGAGTCTAAATATTAACCAACTTGAGAATCTTGGATTCTCAAGTGGGTATAAAAATCTACTAATTCCATAAAACACATTAATCAGATGCAAAAGTGGTTTCTACGAATCTCAACTAGCATAACTAAATTAACATGCCCACTAGAACTACTCATTAACTATGCAACTACTCATGGGAGGAAATAACACATGATCTATAACAACCTATGCGATTAGTAACAGTCTATCAAAGGCTCCTCTAGCAAATGTTAAAGGTACTTATCTCCTATATCTACAACGTGACTTCATTATCCGGGGTTCTATGTCTTGTACTTGCAACCACCTTTATGAGTTGTGGCAACCCGAAAACAAGATCTATAGCAAGTGGGTATGTAAAAATCTTCTCACCAATCACTAATCATAAGATAAACACAAAATATACTACCATCTCCTAAGGTTAATAAAAATCAAATGAAAACATATGGCATTAAATGAAGATTACCTCCAAGCCCATATCCCGACCTTAAACACCAACATGATAAATAACAAGGTTTAATGATAGGAAAAAATGGTGATTTGGACAAGGAAATAGATATCAAAAGATAACCAAAACAAGGGCTTGTCACCGAGAGGATAATATTGGGTACCAAGGGATGTGCCAAATGGGCATAATGGATGTAATGTGGCCATAATCACATTATAAGTTTACTAGGTAGTTGATGGGTAATAAATAGCCCCATAAGGCAGTCAAAAGGAATAATATAATAATGATGGGTCATTGTCATGTACCACAAGGAATGCTCATGAGAAAGTATATGTACACATGAGTATCATTATGTTGGATATGTTAGATGTTGCACTATACAAGTATGACTTGTGGAGTGATTCCTTCCATAAGTAGTAGTTGATGGTGTTACACTACCTTAAGGGTTATTTCCATACTCTTTCCATACTCTTTTGTTCATTCTTGTGATATTTCATTTTATTATTTTTAAAGCCAAGGGTTTCATATCTTTTATCCAATAAGGTTTTTTTTTTAGTTGATGTAGTTAGAGTAAGGGTAAGACAATAGGATTTTTATTTCATTGATTTAACCAAAAAATTCTCCTCTCTTAGTTCGAGTTTTCTCCTTTAAGTGTCAATTTGCCCTTTTCCCTTTAGGAAACTATATTGTATGTATTATACTTTATAGTGTTTTTCCTTTTCTTTAGAAGCATATATTAATTTTTTTTATTATATCTTTAATCTTGTCTCTCTTTATGACTTTTCTCATTATACATACTATATTTAATTTCATTTTTTTGGGGATCTATTTTGTATTTACGATGTTTTTGGAAGGAATAAGGTGCCAATTTTTCACTAATAGATATAAGTAGTAGGTGCACCTGCATTTCAGTGAATGCACATTTGAATACATGAACCATATCACCAAGTATGCGACCTTGGATGTGAGCACTCAAAATGGATCTTGATCTGAACATGACACATTAAAAGTAATCGGTGATTTGAAGGGCATCATAAGATAGATAAGAAATTCAATTAGTTATCTTTCGCCTCACTTGAATCTTGATACGGACATTAAACATTAAAAGTAATTGGCGATTCGAAGGGCATCATAAGAAAGATAAGAAATTTAATTAGTTATCTTTCGCCTCACTTGAATGTTATTGCAAGAGGTATGGATTTTTATTTTAAAATTCCAATGTATTTTAATTCCATGACTCTTAGATAAAACATGAATGTAGATGCATTTATTGTTGGGATATCAAGTATTGATGGTTCATCACACATCTCCTGAGTTCAATTAGACAAGAGGTCGAATTACATCTGGAGACATTCAGTCGAACGATCAACCAACAAACCACATCAGTCAGTCAGGTAGTTGACATGTCTTTCGGTCGGACAATTGACCAACAATCGAATATAGTTGAGCGATGGATCACATCTTGCCAAGCCGAATCGATAGAGAATTTTTTTTGGAATAAACTATAATTGTCGACGGTTATATTTGGACAAGATCTTATGAATTTTGTGGGAGTTGGTTAGATATTATGACTATAAAAGAATACCTCTTGGATCATTATCATATAGATAAATAAAAGTTGAGTTGCACAATAGATCATGCAGATCAAGATGTGCAATATGCATTGTGATGTTTTGATCACAATGTGTTTTGCTTAAGTGCTATAATGGTGTCTTTATATGTCACCTTCTTTCTTCGAAATTTTTTGTCCCTCTTTGAATATCTATAGTGTTGTGTTCTCTATTTCATATCATGTTCCATTTTATTCCCCAACAAGGTATCAGATCAATGAGATTGATCTTCAAAGCCATCTTCGATATCTAGATGTACTGGTATGTTTCAATAGGTTCCAATCAACAAACCACCAGCCCAAAGTCGATCACATGTAACACCCTTGTTTCCCCCAGTTTGTAAATATATTTATATGGGCCAAGAGACTATGGAAAACTCAATATGCGTGAATGTTTGATTGGATGGACCTTTGTATAAAAGGTCAATGAATGTAAATTTTATTATTTACTAGAAAATGGGTAAGTGTTGCATGACTATTGGAAGGGGGGTGTGCTAAGAGAGACCATGAATGCTATGAAAGAGATGGTGAAGGGGACCAAGAATAGTTGCGTTAACCTCCACCAAACCAGTACCTTACTGGATTTAATTTCTCAGGACCAGAACAATCCTCTAACCTAGGAATGAGTTACAGTCAGGCTGGTAGGTGGGAAGACCTCCTCAAGAGTTAATGAGGGGATGGGGCAGAGAACCCATCTGTAAGGATTTTAGACCTAACCATGGACTGGGAATTTGATCCACATGCAATCTTGATAAGGAAGGCAAGAAAGAAAGGTGTGGTGGTCAGAGGAAGACCTACGAAGAGTGCAGAGACGAGAGAATGAGCTCTCGAGTTCGAGGAAAAAATGTGAAAAAGAGTGTGTTCTGATCGCAAGAAATAGAGACTGACTCGGGAGAAGGAGAGTAACCTTCATCCCTATCTATGTCTCAGTCGAGAGAAGGAGAGTAACCTTCGTCCTTATATATTTAATGTGCTGGGAGAATGAGAGTAACCTTCGTCCCTAACTTTCGTTGAGTCAGAATAAAAGATTCAATCTCAAAGCATCGTAGTCTAGCTCAGGGGTGGCCAATGGTAAATCCATTAGGAGTGATTGAGCCTATGGTTGGGTGGAAATGGGCACCCCTTTCAGTAGTCACATCACTTCTTCTTATTCTGATAATTTTTTTCATGCTTTGTGCTTTGAAATGGAATGATGAATGAATGCATGTATGTATACATTTAAGATTGGCCTCTGTATTGATTGATCGAGTGATGTGTATGTATTTATCTCCTTGAGGACTTATGCTTTTGCTTGATTTTCCATATGCCCCAGTTTAACCCTTGAAGGTGTTTTCCCCAGGGAGTTACCTCACAGTTCCAGAGTCGGAGAAAACCTCTTGGCACTACTACCATCTCAGTAATTCCACGAGATTACCCCTCCCTATTTCAGAACTTAAAGTTCTGCAAGCTAGGAAGGAAATTCCTTCAAACCAGTAGTCTAAGAGACCTTAGGCTCACACCCATGACCTTAACCAAATCTCGGCTAAGAGTAGAGATTATAGCTCAAGATTCATCAGAGGGTCCATATGACGAGGGTCTAGGAACATTGCATTAATTCCCAAAGGAGATAACTTTGGATGACTTCGGAACTTTAGGAGCTCGAATCCCTGGGATGTCAAACTTCATAACTGTCAAAAATACCTAAATGTCGGAGTTGCGAAAGTTTGTGAGTTTTTGATCTGGGGAGTCTGTTGTGGCCCCCTCTCGATCGTCCAATTGTCTAGTGGAAGGTTTCGCATATGGTACTTCGACGAAGCTCCACTTCGGGAGAATGGAGATGCTATAGCATCAACTCCCCGAACATCGAAGTTATGAAGTGAAGGACAGTCGTAGATCTAAAGGAGATCGTTAGGAGCCCCTCCTACTATCTAATCATTTAGGAGGAGGGACCTGCACATGTTGCTTTGGAGAAATCTTGCTTCAGGAGAACGGAGTGGAAGTCAAGCCAAAACCCCCAAATGCAGAATTCGTGAAGTAACCAGGACCGTAGATATAGGTAACCTTTGGGTTCCTTCCTAACCATCAGATTCATGATGTAGTCGGCCCAACATCGACAAACTTCGAGAGGAAGGAGGAGTTGGCAACGCAAAAATCCCGAACGACGAAGCCCGAAGTGACAAGAGCCGCATATATATGGGTCTACGTGTCCGGATCTCGACCGTGAGATCTGAGGGATGTTAGAAGGTTTTTAGTCTGGAGTGACTTGGTGCAGTGACGTCACCTAGGGTGACGTGCACCCATGGTAGATGTTCCATGTGTCACCTAGATTCGTGCATATCATATACCCTATAGACCCATTGGAATGTGACACGTGTCACCCCTGGCCCCTTACACGTGTCATCCCCCCAGCAAGAGCCTCCTAGCCAAAGTGGTTGGTGAAGTGATCGAAACTCTGGGAGTTCGGAACTTTAGACTCCAGAGGAATTGGGGTATATTATTGTAGGGAGTCCATCCTAGTTGTTGACATTGGGGAACACATGGCACCGGATCCTATACTCCGAAGGTTTAACACATCGGAAGGAAGTAGGCGTAAAAGGTTGAAGACCCCTGAAGTCGTAGGGAGTTAGAGGATATCTGAACCGTTCATAAACCGAGATGTGTGCCAATATATCTTTAACTTCGAAGGAGATCCAATCCGGAAGATTTGAATCTTGGTGCTTCAAAAATACCTGAAGCCCAGAGTAACGGAGAGGATCTCAACCATCCATCGTTTGGGGACATGTGTCAGGCGATCTGTTACTTCGAAGGATAGCCCCTTCGGAGAAAAAATGGAACAATAATTCCCGAAGGCTCGGAGCCCAGAGTTCACCCAAGCCGTTGATCTTAGAGGACAAGTGTTAGGATATCTGTCACTCTGGAGGCAGGATCGTTGTGAGAGTTGAGAAATTCCAAAGCCCGAAACGCTGGAGTTCATCGTACCCATTAGTAGTGGAGGATGCGTGCCAGGAGATATGATACTTCAGAAGGATTTCACTCTAGAGATTTGTATGTGTGAGGAATCGGGAACTGCTGAAGCCCGGAGTCCTGAAGTGAATTAGAGTCGTCGATTCTTTGAGGACACATGGCGTCAGATTGTAAAATTCATAGATTTTCCAATCTAGAGGATTCACGTTGTGGTTGTTGGGAATTTCCCGAAGCGACGAAGTTCATCGTAACCGTTAGTAGTGGAGGACACATGTTAGGAGATCTGATACTCGGAAAGGATTTCACTCTGGAGATTTGCGTGTGTGAAGACTTGGGAACTGCCGAAGACCGGAGTCCCGAAGTGAATCAGAGCCGTCGATTCTATGATTAAACGTGGCGTCGGATTGAGAACTTAGAAGATTTTCCACTTCGAAGGATTTGTGTGGTGGTTGTTCGAAATTTCCCTAAGCGTCGAAGCCCAAAATTGCTGTAGGCCGTTGATATTAAAGGAGAAGCATGGATCGTTGATTATCAAGGGGACACATGGAAGATAGAGGTCCATTCCATTAGAAAGCCACTTCAGAGGATTTGTGGAGTGTGCATGTGGATTCAACCGAAGACCGAATTTCTGAAGGAAGAGATTGGGCTATAGATCTCAGTGAGGAACAAGCACCGTTGATCATGTTTATGTGGTTCCATAGGATTGTGCCTCTAGAATAATTGGTCGTAGCGTGAGGCGAGAACGCCCAAAGAGATTTGGGAAGCCATAACTTGCAACCCAAAGCTCGGATTTGAGCCTGGCAACAGTCATTAGAATGATACGAGTAAGTAGAAGAGGATGAAGACCTCAGATACATGATTTGAGATGTTAAGGAGAGAGAAGTTTTGATGCCCCATCCCTAGGAAATATACTCAGGGGTCAGGTGTGTTACAAATTGGTATCAGAGCATGGTTACAACACTTGGACTGCTTGGGATCACAGACGAGTCACTTAAAAACCATGTTTAAAGAACTCTTAAGGGTGAAACCCTAACTTACCTATTTCCTAAAGAGTCTGGTTAAACTTTTACTAAAGAAAAGAATGAAAAAATTCTATTGTGTGTGTATTTAATAAATATGAATTGTGTGTTGTTCATGAACTAATAAACTGTTAGCTAACAACAAGTGTTTTTTCAGCACTCAAGCAGTTAGTAAATCGCGGGAAGCTACAAGAATAAAGGATGGTGACGCGCCATGAAGTGGGGGATGGCTCCCACAATAGAGATGAAGAATCTGACGAGAGGATGGCAGTGGAGACCCCTCCAGATCTGGATGCAACTATAAGGATCCTCATTGCCTAATTACATATTTGTAAGGCCGACAACGAGAGATTGATTAAGGAGCAAAAAAAACAAACGGAAATTAATACAGTCTTGCTGCAGAGTTTATCCAATATACAGAGGCAACTGCAACATGGACCTGCAACCAGTCATGTGAACAAACGACTTACGAAGAGAAGTCTAATTCCACCTGAGATACAAAAACGTGGTCCCATAAGTGGCCACACTAGGAGGAGTACCTCGAGGAAGTCCCAACTTGGAGGTATGGGACACTAATCGGGAGAGTCCTCTGGAGAGGAAACTAGCAACTCTGAGGGATCTTCTAGTGGCAAAACTTGCTCACATTATCAAAGGAAAGGAAAGAAGTGAAAGCATTCCAAAAGTCATGACCCTGAAGAGTTCAAGAAATCCAAACCACCCTCTTTCAATGGAGATATTGAGAAAGGGGAAGAGGTAGAAGCTTGGTTGCTTGGTTTAAAGAAGTACTTCAGAGTCCATGAATACTCTGAAAACTCGAAGGCTCGAATAACGATCTTCAACCTGAAAGGAAAGGCTTCCATTTGGTGGGAATACCTTAGGAATGTGAAAGGAATCCACGAGAAGGACTTGTCATGGAAACAGTTTAAGAAACTCTTTAAGAAGAAGAGTAATTCAGGATTCAACAAGAAGGGGTTTAAATCCTCAAGATATAAGAACTATAGGAAGGGTTCTAGGATGAGCCTTCCTACCAGAAGTGTGTATCAACAGAATTTCCCCTCCCATAGTGGAAATAAACCTTTTGGATCAACCCTAGGAAAGAATGATAACCCTAAGAGAGAACCCTTGAAATGTTGGGGTTGCGAAGAAGAACATTTGCTAAGGGATTGCCCAAATAGACAAAAGAAAAACAAGAGAGTCTAAAATATCCAAGAAGCTACCACAACCAATGATGTGGCTAGGATCATGCCACAGATTTATGCAGCCGTGGATAATAAACAAGCCGACCACCAAGCTTCAGTGGTGGAGATGGAAGGTATGATTTCCAACCATTTTGTTTCTATTTTAATTGACCGTGGTTCTAATTTGAGTTATGTATCCCCTCAGAATGTTGATAAGTGTAAACTGCAACCAGTTAGACATGTTAAGCTATGGTTGGTACAACTAGCCACTGGCACCAAAATAAAAGTACCAGAGTTCATACTAGCTTGCTAATTCATTATGGATGGATTTCCCACCCAAGCGACCCTTAACATACTTATCCTAGGATCGTATGACCTGTTGATTGGTATGGACTGGTTAGCCACTTATAAAACCAAGTTGTACTATTACCATAAGACCTTATAGTGTTAAAATGAAGAAGGGAGAAAAATGACCCTCTAAGGGATTTAGAGGCATGTCTCAGTGAGACGAATATCAACCCTTCAAATGAAAAAGTATTGCAGAAAGGGATGTTCTCTATATGTAATACATGTGTTGGAATCTGTCAAGGATGACAAACCAAACCTAGAGGACCACCCCATATTAAAAGAGTATAGAGATGTGTTTCCAGAAGAGGTACCGGGTCTACCTCCGAGAAGAGACATTGACTTCTCGATAGAACTTGCACCAGGAGCAGTGCCAATGTCTAGGATGCCCTATAGGATGAGTACACCAAATCTAGTTGAGCTCAAGCTATAGCTAAAGGATATGATGGAAAAAGGCTACATCTGGCCCAGCGTGTCTCCATGGGGAGAACCAACCTTGTTTGTGAAAAAGAAAGATTGCACACTCCGACTGTGCATATACTATAGACAACTCAACAAGACAACCAGAAAGAACAAGTATCACTTACCAATAATTGATGACTTGTTCGACCAATTAAGGGGTGCTTCCATTTTCTCAAAGATTGACTTAAGTCCTGGATACCATCAAGTCCGAATCAAGGATGAAGACATCCACAAAACAACCTTCATGACAAGGTATGGTCACTATGAATTTGTGGTGGTGCCATTTGGATTAACCAATGCCCCCGCCACTTTTATGTGCTTGATGAATAATGTACTCAACAAATTCCTAGATAGATTTGTATTGGTTTTCTTTGATGATATCCTAATATAATCCAAGAACAAAGAGGAGCATGAAGAACATCTTAAATTAGTACTACAAGTACTAAGAGAGTTTCATCTCTATGCTAAGTTTAGCAAGTGTGACTTTTTTCAGAAGAAAGTACATTACTTAGGCCATGATATTTCTGAAGAAGAGGTGGAAGTAGAACCTAACAAGATCATATCTATTATGGAATGGCCTACCCCAAAGGATGTATCTGATATCATATCCTTTATGGGATTAGCATGATATTATAGAAGGTTCATAAAAGTATTTTCCAAGATTGGTTGTCCAATCGCTGCTCTGCAGAAAAAGGGGGTTAAATTGACTTAGACATCATAATGTGAAGAAAGATTTCAGGAACATAAATACCTTCTGACCTATGCACCCATGTTGAAGATTGAAGACCCTTATAATGACTTCCTCGTGTGCATAAATGTTTGCAAGGAAGCACTAAAAGGAGTCCTTATGCAAGAAGGGTGTGTAATTTGCTACAAATCCAGAAAATTGAATGAGCATGAAATCAATTATGTGACCCATGATCTAGAGTTGGCTGCCATAGTGCACACTTTAAAAATGTGGAGGAATTACCTCCTGGGTAGGATATTTTTACTTATGACAGACCATTATGGGTTGAGGCACCTGTTTGATCAACCAAAACTCAATGCCAGGAAAGCTAGGTGGATGGCTCTCCTTAGTGAGTTTGGTTTCGAAATCAAACACATCAAAGGAAAGGAAAATAGGGTGGTCAATGCCCTTAGCAGAAGTGTGAAAATGATTCAATTGGCAGTGGTAAGTACTTGTGAAACTAATGTCATGGAAAGATTCAGGAATGCAGAAGAAACATATGCATTCTTTAAGACCGTGACATCATACCTAAAGAAAGAGCCCACAAGGATAAAGTATGAAGGCTATCAGATGCTAGATGAAGGTCTGCTGACTTACATAAAAAAAATTTGTATCCCAAGTTGTGACGACTTGAAGAGGTTCATAATGGATGAACTACACAAGAGACCATATACTGGTCATCCAAGTTATTAGAAAATGATTACGGCCACTAGAAAATAATTCTATTGGCCTGGATTAAAAAATGACATAGCTAATTATTTAGCTAAGTTTCTAGAATGCCAACAAGTTAAGGCAGAAAAATGACATCCAACAGGGTTGTTACAACCTATACCAATTCAAGAATGGAAATGGGAAACTATCTCCATGGATTTCATCACCGGATCACCAAAATTGGCCAAGCAGAATGATGCCATCATGGCAGTGGTGGACAAATTGAGCAGTTCTTCTCACTTCGTCCCTATCAAGTCAACTTGTAAGGAATTAGATATTTCCAACATCTTCATGAAGGAGATATTCAGAGTGCATCGCATGCCTAGGGAAATTATATCTGACAGATGCACACATTTTACTTCAAGCTTTTGGAAGTCCGTAATGGTTTTTTTTGAGACTAAATTGTTGTTTAACACAACCTACCACCCTCAAACTAATGGACAGACATAAAGAGTAAACCAGATATTAGAAGACATGTTAAGGATGCATGTAATGCATCATCCTAAGAAGTGGGAAGACTACCTTCCATTGGTATAATTTTCCTACAACAAAGATTATCAATAGTCACTGAAGATGATCCCTTTTGAAGCCCTCTATGGTAGACAATGCAAGATTCCAATCAGATGGAGTAATCCAGTGGATAAAATTACAATCGGACCTGGCATGCTGAAAGAAATGGAATAACAAGTGATTCAGATAAAGAAAAATCTGAAAATTGCTCAGGATAGATAGAAGATTTATGCCGATAGAAAGAGAACTCTCTGAGAGTTCAAGACATGAGACCATGTATATCTCAGAGTTAGGCCTAGGAAGAGTTACATAAGAATAAGAGCTTGTGCCAAGATGACACCTCGGTACTGTGGACCCTTTGAAGTCTTAGATAGAGTGGGACCTGTAGCCTATAGGCTAGCACTCCCTCCCACAATAAAGGCACATAATGTTTTCCACGTTTCATTATTGAAGAAATATGTACATGATTCTAATCATATACTTGATTGTTCTGTGATCCAGGTGGAGCTAGAGGGAGAATTCTTGCCAGAAAATCAGTGCATACTAGACAGGAAGGAAACCTCACTCAAGAACCAAACCATTGCACAGGTCAAGGTGTAGTGGAAACACTTTGGCCCAGATGAGGCTATGTGGGAAATGGAAGATGCTGTGAGACATGCATATCCATTTTTGTTTACTTCTGTATATATAGATCACGTTGAAAGACAGAACATCGAGGACGATGTTCCTTTAAGAGGGAGGGAATTGTAACACCCCTGTTTCCCCCAGTTTGTAATATAATTATATGGGCCAAGAGACTATGGAAAACTCAATATGTGTGAATGTTTGATTTGATGGACCTTTGTATAAAAAGTCAATGAATGTAAATTCTGTTATTTACTAGAAAATGGATAAGTGTTGCATGACTGCTAGAAGGGGGGTGTGCTAAGAGAGACCATGAATGATATGAAAGAGATGGTGAAGGGGACCAGGAATGGTTGCATTAACCTCCACCAAACCAGTACCTTAATTTCTCAGGACCAGAATAGTCCTCTGACCTAGGAATGAATTACAGTCAGGTTGGTGTTGGTTGTGGAGCCTGATTATCTTCCTGATTCAAAGGTCTTTTAATTTTAGTCATGTTTATACCCCATGAAGTATTTACACCCCAGAAGTATGTACACTCTTCCATGCGGGGGAGTGCAGAGGGGGGGTACCCCCTCTCCAGGGTCCGAGGGGGATATCCCCCCGGTTGGGGGCAAGTGGGCCCCTAGAGGAAAAATTGCCTTGTAAATATATATTGTAATTTCATTGTAAATCTGGACCGTTCATTATAAGGTCGTAGATCTAACGATAGAGATTATGTTAGGGTTTTTTTCCCTAGAAGGCAACCCTATTTTATTATGGAAATGTATTGCGACTATGATTGATGGAAAATATTGTATTCTGAGATAGGAGACTATGAGAGAAAGAAGAGGAAGTTACAACGGGTTTGCTGTAGGTTGTATCCCTTCATATTCTGGATAATAATAAAGGAAGGACCTGACAATTTCTTTGGTGGACGTAGCCCACACTGGGTGAACCACGTAAATCTGTGTCTCTATTGTATTGTGTATCTTCTGTGTTTTGTTTCCGCATTTGTTTTATTTTACTGCTCCACGGTCATGTTTTTCTAACAACTGGTATCAGAGCGAAAGGTAACTTGCAGGAAAAGAGGGTTCTTGGTTTGAGTGGGAGCAATGTCGGAAGATGGAAAGTTTAGGTTCGAGAAATTTAATGGCCAAAACTACCAGTTATGGAAGATGCAGATGGGAGACTATTTATATTAGAAGGATCTATTCCTACCATTAGGCGGAATAACAAAGAAGCCGACGGCTACAAAGGATGAAGAATGGGAGATTCTTGACAGAAAGGCTCTAGGAACGATATGGCTGAGCCTGGCAGCGTTGATGGATTTCAATATTTCCAAAGAAAAGACAATGAAGGGTTTGATGGATGCATTGGCCAAATTGTCTGAAAAACTTTCAGCGTCAAATAAGGTATTTCTAATGAAGAGATTATTTAATATGAAGATTTCGGAAGGTGGGTCTGTTCTAGATCATTTAAATGATTTTAATACAGTTACTAATCAACTAAGTTCTGTAAAAGTGGACTTTGATGATGAGGTCAGGGATCTTATAATCTTGTGCTCATTGCCAAAAATATGGAACGGATTGGTCATGGCTGTAAGTAACTTTGTCTCTGGTTCAAATACTTTAAAATTTGATGATGTTGTTGGTGTTATCCTTAGTGAGGAAATGCGACGGAAAAGCACAGGTGAGACATCAGGAAATGCGTTGAACATGGAGAACAGGGGAAGACAAAAGGATAGAGAAAAGGGTTTCAGGAACTGTGGGAATTCTAGGAAGGGAAGATCCAAATCCAGACTTGCAAAGATAGAGTGCTAGAATTGTGGGAAGAAAGGACATGTGAAGAAAGACTTCAGAGCTCCAAAGAAACAAAGAGATAGACAACATGAGAGAAATCATGAAGCAAATGTAACAGGTGATGTGTTACAATATGCTTTGATTCTTTCTGTAGATAATATTTCTGAGTCTTGGGTAGTAGATTCAGAGGCTTCATTTCATGCCACACCCTATAGGAAACATTTTCTAGATTATGTTCAAGGTGATTGTGGACAGGTTCATTTGGGTGAAGATGTACCATGCAAAATTGTTGGAATGGGAAAGGTAAAAATAAAGCAACGCAATGTAAACCAATGGTTGTTGAAAGAGGTAAGACATGTTCCAGATTTAAGGAAAAATCTAATTTCA
>ML812743.1:147379-172952 GCA_009831015.1 Picea engelmannii
TTGGAAGTCATTACTTCCCTTGAACAATAACTATTGATTATTTCTCATATATTGTGCATGGTGTATTGTGGTGTATTGGTGTAACTCTTATACTATTGTTCATTGATCATTGGATATAGTTGAATGTTTTAAGTATAAGTTGATTTTTTTTTTAAATTGTACTTGATACTGATTCACCCTCCTCTCAGTATCAACAATTGGTATCAAAGCAGGTTTCCTTCAGAACAATTTAACCACTGGAAGAGCATAGATGGATGACCATGAGCACATTTCAAATGGGATTCAAAAATTTGATGGAAGAAATTATGCATATTGGAGTGATAGAGTGAAAAATTACCTAACGGATTTGGGAGTAGACATTTGGTACTCAGTGATAAGTGGCTATATAATCTCAAATAATGCTCCTTCTGATCCAAATGAGAAGAAGCTTATGAGTTGTAATTCAAAAGCTAGACATGTTATTCTAGCAACAATGGCACCAACCATTGTTAGCAAAGTGATGGGCTGTAGCACTGCTAAAGAGGTATGGAACAAACTGAAGAGTATCTATGAAGGTGATCCAAAAGTTAAGCAGGTCAAGCTTCAACGACATAGAGAAGAATTTGAAAATTTGAAGATGAATGAAAAGGAAGATATTGCAACCTATCTTCTTAGAGTTGATGAAGTTGTTAATGTTATCAGACGATTAGGTGAAGAGTTGGATGAATCGTTGGTTGTACAAAAAGTATTTAGATCACTTCTCTTGAAGTATGATGCTAAGGTCTCCGCCATTGAAGAAACCAGGGACTTGACCAAAATGACAATGGATGAATTACATGGGTCTCTTATAGCATATGAAATGAGAACATGTACAAAAAGTGACCAGCCAAACAATGAAGCAGCCTTTAAAGCCATAAATAAGACAAAAGACAAGGATAACGACCTTGATGAAGAAATAACAAATTTTATAAGAAGGTTTCAGAAGGGAAGTGGAAGATACAAAGGTAAGTCTCCTCTCAAATGCTTTAAATGTGGTAGAATATGACATATTGTTGAAAACTGCTACTATAAAAAGAGAAGTCTCAACAATAAAAAGAGCTTCTACTCCAAGGATGATGACATCTCCTCAGATGAGAGTGATGAAGAAGATAATGATGGAGGATAAGTCCTCTTCATAACCCAATAAACCCATGATGATGATCACAAGAATTATAAAGAAGAAGAAATCATTTGTGAAGAAGATTCAGATGAAGAAACCAACCTTGATTCCTTTTGGGAATACAAAGACAATGCTGAGAGTGAACAAGAAGATGAGAATCTTGAAAAGTTGAAGCATGTTGGAACTGAAAATAGCAAGCTTAGAAACACAAACATAATACTAAAAGGTTAATTAAGTAGTTGTGAAGAAGAAAATTACAAGTTTGAAAAGACTATTAATAGCTTGAAGGAACAATTAGAAGATTATGATAAATTGAAAGCAGAATTGGATCACACAAAAGGGGAGCTACTATTGACAACATAAAAGTTGAAGAAGTTTAAAAAAAAGCATTGAAAAATTAGATGAGATCCTTAGCAATCAAAGATCTCCAAATGACAAGACAAGACTAGGATACAATGACAGTTTGAAGACAACAAAACAAGAGAAGGAATATGAAAATGATGAAACCAACACTCCAGAACAAGTTGAACAACAAGATAGAAGACTAGAATTCAGAAGGAGTGAGACATCAAGAAGATCCTCTCCCATCAGGTATGAAAGAAATCATTATGAAGGAAACTATAGAAGAATAGATCGTGAACCCAGATGGACCACACCACAAATAAGATCACTTACTCCCAGGTATCAAAATTTATTTCTTGGACATTGTTATACTTGTGGAATTTTGGACACAAGGCAATCAATTGTAGAATCAATGAAAGGAATAACTATGCAAGATACATGAATGGTGAAAATAGTATATATGGAAATGTTCGTAGACCTATCAATAGAAATTATAATCCATTTGACCCATTAGTGGATAAAAATTTTGTATGTTACAAGTGCAATAATCTTGGTCATAAAGAACGAGATTGCAGAGAGATGAAGGAAGATAATCATATCCCAAATGTATGTATACCAACTACCACATGGAAAAGGAAATAAATTCCACAAAATGAAAGCTGTCAAATAACATTGGTCACTAAAGAATGCAAAGAAGAAGATGAATGGTTCATAGATAGTGGGTGCTCATCTCATATGACCGGAGATCAAAGCAAATTTGTCATCTTGAAGAAAAAGGGTGGAAATGTTACATTTGGAGATGACTCATCTACTAAAATACTTGGAAAAGAAATTGTAAAGTTTGGAAGTGAAAATGTAAAAGTAGGAAAAGTCCTATTGGTTGAAGATCTGAAGCATAATCTCCTCAGTGTTAACAAAATATGTGATCAAGGATACACTCTTACGTTTGACTCCCGAAAATGTAAAATCAGAGAAAATAACTTAGGAAGACTGGTTGCAACTGTAACAAGAAGACTGAACAACATATACATCCTAGACACGAAGAAGAGAGAGAATATAGAAGCCACAGAAAAGGATTCCAAGGAAGAAAAAGTCCCAAAGACCAAAAATAAGGATGAAGCATCATTGAGTGCCACATGTTCAGGGGGGCAACCCCAAAGAAGAGATTTACCTTTTTCCATTAAACTCATGGGGAGAAGCCCTACCCTTTTCCATTGATGTCAAAGGGGGAGATAAATTGGGATCATGATGATAAGGGGAGCATGAGTGTTGCCATAAATGACAAATGGGGATATTGTTGGAAGATTGGTTGTTGTCATTGATGTCAACCCTAGTCATGGGTTTTAGACCGCAAGATTGATGAAGGTATTTGGACATGAAGGAAAATGAACATGCAGATAAAACACCCATGGATGGATAGTATACATCATGTTGTTTCCAGTGGTATGTGGCAGGTCACGTGGATCCTCATGGATGAGGAGAAATGAATTTTTGAAGATGACAAAGTGAATTGAAGAAGGAAGCACATGTAGGCCCTGAAGATAATTAAAGAACATAATTACAAAATAAGAAAGCGTCATGTTGGCCCTAATGTTAAAAGGAAGTGACATAAATGGTATAAATAAATATCATTATACATTCATTTGATACACAAGTCGAATTTCAGAGGAAAATCAGAAGTAAAGAAGGCCGGATTTCAAGGGAGGATGAAATCTTTTGGTGATGTGTTCTAAGGTATGTTATTTTCAGGTCATCTTACCATTTTCGCTATAACGTTTTTTCTAGAACGATTCAGATGGTGAAATTTCTATGGTATTGAGAAGACATATCAAGGTACCTGTGGTAAATGTTTTAGCTCTTGATTCTCTATAATTATCAATATACACTCTGTGGAAGATAGGGTTTTTGACCAGTCTTGAAGCTAGCCAATAAACAAGTGTTCCGGGTAAAACATTCATAACTTCTTCATAGAGAATCCAAATGAAGTGGGACAAATTGCATTAGAAACAATACAGACTGTAGTTTCTGGTGTGTAGTTTCAGAATCTGATGTTAAATATTGAGTGTGGGGCATTCTGTACAAGTTTGGTTTCCTGAATAAACCAGAATTGAACAAAGTCTACCATTCTTTCTATAACTTCTTTTTGTGGAGGATTCAAGGAGTGAAACTTGGAAATGTTTTAGAGAATACATTGAGTAATATTATCTATAGGATCAGAGTATTCAAATAATTTAATAATTGCAGAAATTGAATAAGTCTCAGGAAGCATTATCAGGTTCTATGTGATGGTTGGTTGATGATGATGATTTAATCTAAAGTTTTATTATCTCTCATATATTCTTGGGTGGAAGGAAGGGGCAAGGATGGAGAGTTAAATCCTCTCTTGATATTGGAGGATTGTATCTTCCTCTTGGACGTTTATCCCTCCCTTTACATTTGGAAGTTGTAGGTACCTTTGGAAGTCATTACTTCCCTTGAACAATAACTATTGATTATTTCTCATATATTGTGCATGGTGTATTGTGGTGTATTGGTGTAACTCTTATACTATTGTTCATTGCTCATTGGATATAGTTGAATGTTTTAAGTATAAGTTGAAAAAGGTTTTAAATTGTACTTGATACTGATTCACCCCCCTCTTAGTATCAACAAATGCTTGATGCATATGGATGTGTAATTGTGCATATGCACATGCTTGGATATGCATATAACATGCTTGTGAATTTAGAATAATATGCTATTATGAAATCATGATGTTATGGAAATTGAGTATGACTAATGATGGATTATGTATTCAGGAAAAAAATGATATTGCATGGTTAAAGAGGTGGATGCTGCTATCATTTTTTATGACTCCATCTATGTGAAGACCCATGAGGGTGGTAGGAATGGTGATCAAAATGATGAAGGAGGAAGTCTGTGAGCTTCTACAAATACCAGTTGATCAAGTAGCATCAAGTAGGTTGATAAAAGCCATCCATGTATGCATTTGTTGCATAGATGTTGAAGGGAATTGAGGTAAGAATTCCTCAGTTAATTTTTCAATATTTAAATTGATATGTAATGGCCAAAGGCCTAGAGTATGTAGCCTTTATTGATGCTAGAATGCATTTAGATAGATTGTCAGTTGTATATGGCGTTTTGATTGGTTATGGGATCATAACATGATTAATTCAAGAGACATGGTCCTCCTATAACAATAAATATCCATAGAGTTAATCGTGTGTGAGCCCATGAGATGGTTGGATATGGAAGGGCTATAGTGCTATGTGAGTGCTCAATGGTATATACTGTATAGCTGATGTTTGGAATGAAACATCTTTGCTGACAGAGCACTTAAAAATTATATTCTTGGTGTTGTGTTTGGGTTGAAAATGAAGGTATCCTAATAGTCAGGCAAGCAGTAGGAAGTTTGTAGATGATGTGTTGGCCAAACCTTCCAACTCACCTTGGTGAATGAATGACATAGTTATGTGGTATTATGTAGTCAATGCATGGATGCATTGTGTAGTTGTGGCCATGGGTATTGGCACATCGATTGATATTTAGTAATTAATTGTTGCATTATTAAAAACATGTGGTGTTGAAAATACATAATGATGGATAATTGCATTATATTCAACATGAATACTAGTTAAAGGTGATTGGATTGTTATTTGTTACAATTTTGAGCTCACGTTTTGGAACTATTAAAAAGCTTACAAGTGGTATTACAAGAATTATTGAATGCATTTTGGTGAATGTATCTATATATTATATAAAATAGAAATGATTATGATGACAACTGAAATGATGTGAGTATTGATAACTCATGAAGTTGAAAACACTTCAAGCACTATTAGATAATGCAATAATAGAGTTGAAGGTTAAAGTAGCTACATAATGATAAATTACAAAAAAACTTTGTTGGGGGGACATAGTAATAAAAATATTGACTGATAATACATGTGTAAAGAATGATGGGTTCATTCTAATTAATAGTTGGATTAATAGAAGTGATTGAATTGTTGTTGTAAACGATTCTGAGATCACTTTGTGAACTTGTTTTGAATTGTTACCATGAATATATATATATATATATATATATATATCTTGTACATGAGATACTGATACTGACAATTTGTTTGGATGAGTGTAAATTGAAGGAATTGTAGGTAGAATGGTCTTGGATATGGAAGGGACGTAATCCCATAAGGAATATTGATATCTACAACTGCAAAAGCCAAACATTATGAGCATAACAATTCATGCATGGGAATTTTATTTTTCTATATAAAACATATTTGAGAATTTAATAGTTACAAATTGTTACATGATTATGCTAACATTTGGCTTGGTTGATTGAAGGTTGAGAAAATTACAAGAATAATGGTATTGGGTATGGAAATGCTGTAAGCCAGAATAAATATTGATGCCTGCAATTGCAAGAGCCAAACGGATTATGAGGTGGAAGCTCATGCTTGGAAACTCTATTTTCCTGTATAAAACAAATTTGACATTTATGATTGAAATTGTTATAACAAAATCTCATGATGATTTTATTTTTATAATACATATGAGATGCTGGCTATTGAAGTTGGAAGCTCGCAAAAAAGAACACCAGAAGGAAATTGAGCTCAATGATGAAGGCGTGGAATGAAGAAATTCTAGTGGACTTGTTGCAACTAGAGTTCTTGAAGCCACAACTTTGAAACTTCCTGGTCGAGTGCACTGGAGCCCTGGAGAGAAGTAGAACAACCCAAGGGACTGCATAGCAGAGAAAGGGGCTCATTTCTTTGGGTTGTGTAGGCTGAGAGGGAAGGAGAGATTGCTGGTTGGAACTGTTGCTGGAAATATGAATTTTGAAGATCATTAAACATGTTTTGGGTCAGAATGCCTATGTATACATGTTTAATTTTAGGCTAGAGTGCTTATGTATATAAGAGTTGGCTGAACTTCTTGTGTGGATTAAAGACAAATTCCCTAGATTTGTAATGTTAATAACATTGGAATTTCGTTATGCACTAAGGAAAATGCCAAAATAAGGGGAGGGGGATGTAACACCCCAGTTTTAACCCTTATGAACTATAATGTATTATGTAATTGTGACTTAGGCTGGTGAGTCGATAAAGTTGAAGAGGGGCCATAGTGCCTAGGAAATGTAATACTTCATATACATTAATAAAATACACTTTTGGCTGCAAGACAGACAAGGAAAAAAGAGATAGGGGGCTATGATTCCACGTGAGAGGGGGCTTAAGGGGCTAATTCTTTTTATTATATTTTATTTACCCATAAATGATTTTATGGAGAAAAGGGGTTACATGAGCTTCTTGGGACGAAGGACATGTGGTTCTTGTTTTCATGTAATTATATAAACATCCCTTGGGGGTTGTTTTGGAGGGGTTCTTATTCTTCTTCTTCTTCTTCTTGTTCACTCACCCACTCGTTGTTCTGGGTTCACTTGTTCTTATTCATTCACTATTACACCCTCCTCACTCTTGTTGAATTCATGTGCTCTTGGGGGGAGAATGGAAACAAATGGTTGGAGGATGAGAGCCATTGCTGGATGGCTGTAAGAACTTACTAACATTCTAGGAGGGAATGGATGTTTGCGTGCATGAGATTAATGGCAGTTCGGAAAGAACTGTCCACAACTGAGAATCCTTGGAGTTTCCAGTAGAGAGATTTCTTGAATAGTAGCACTGGAGCCCTTGAGAGAAATGGAATGACCCGATGGACTGCATGGCAGATAAAGGTGTTCATTTATTTGGGTTATGTAGGCTGAGGGGGAAAGAGACCTAGAAATTCAGATTTTCTATGTGGTTGGAAAACCTGAGAGCTAGCTAGCCAATTGTTGTGTGTTTTATATTTGTCCTAGGACCCATCCTTGTGGATTCATAACCCTATCTCGGGGGTGACCTTCTATTGAGAGTAAAAGAACAACAATGTCTATGGTTGGGAGGAACGTCCTTGGTCTACATCCAATTGGTGAATGTTTACTTGCAAAGATAAGTGCTCTCTGTGTTTTCTGTATAATGTATATTCTGTTGTGTATTTAATTATCTCTGAGATATGTATTTGTAATGTGCATGTTTGTTGGTTATTTTTTGTGCATGGCACATTGTTTATTTCTTTTATTCTATTGCATGGATCTTGATTAATGCATGTGGGTATTTCATGCTTGATTTCAGATTGAGATCAGTTCAAAAGCGATTTTTTGGAGTAGTGTGGCCAACTTGTGGGTGGTTGGGTACGTTACAGGTTAGCATGGCCAGCCTGAGGGTGGATGGGTATGTTACAAAAAGAGAAGAGAATGATGTAGGAAAATGTAAGAGATAAAATTGTTCAGAAAAAGACCATTTGAATTAGTTTAGTCTATTCAAATAAAAGGGATGTTGAAGATACAAAGTCAATAACAAAGGATGACTGTAAATGTAATTTGGTTAGGTATGTGTTGGTCAAAGGGACCTAGGTAATAGATGAATGTTGAAGATTAATATCAACATAGTATGTGACAAAAAATGTTAAGTGGCCAAGAGTGGTTTGGATGGAAAAGTGCTTGGTAACATCACAATAAGATACATGGATTCAGTGAGACTTGAGGGATGTCAGGAACAACAAGGAAATCTGTACATAAGGAATGAGGTTTCTGAAATTGTTGGGGGAAAAATTATGATATGGCCTTTTAGAAAACCATACATAACATAGGAAGATGAAATGCACATGCATTTATAAGCATGATCATAATGCACTCTTAGTGCATATAAATATTCATTAGTGAATAATAGATTGTTTAAAAATATATAAAACATGACTGAAGACTAGGAATAGTCTGTTGTTATATATATGAGTATAAAGATTGTTGATGATGGTTATTGTGCCAAGAAGGAGATATTTTAGCACATGGATACAAGTGCTAATGATGATGTTGTGACATATGGAAGTCATCCATATGAAGGAAGCAATAGGAAGGTGAAGTGTTAGTTAAAGAGAATGTTGAAGGAGGAAGGAAAACTCCTATTGGTACCATCTAGTCAGGTAGCATTAAATTCATTGAATTACATCTATGTAGGTATGAATGTCTTTATATATTTACATTGCATAGTTGCTGAAGGGATTTAGGTGAGAACCCACTCAGCCAGTGTCTCGTTATAAAATGACAATGCTATATGATTTTAATGCATTAATGTATCATATACCATGTAGTACGATAAAGGCCAAGGCCCTAAGATTATAACAAAATATGTTTATATTTTTAGTACATCCATGTGATATCATAACATATAATGAATTTGTTGGTTATGGGATTATGAACAAAACATAAAAGGGGTATGACCCTATTATAACTTATAGAAATAAATGCTAGTAAAGCTAGTCATGTATGAGACCATGACATGGTTAGATATGGAAAATCCACAGTTCCACACAAGTATCCACTGAAATTCGTACTATAACTAATGTTTGGACTGCAACCTTTTTACTAACATTAAGGAGCACCGCATAATTATATTCTTGGTGTAGTGCTTGGGTCGAAAAATAAGAGATTCAAATAGTTGAGCAGTAGATAAGAAGTGTATGGAGGATGTGTCAAGGCATTGACCAGATTCTGTAATTCATTATGGTGAGATACATGACATAGTTATAAGGCATTTTGAACCAAAGCAAGAGTGTGTTGAATAATATGCATGAATAAATCATGAAAGTGTGTAGGTGTATATTCCACTCCCGCATGCAAAATAGAATTATGCATGCTTGAAGGCATTGTTAAAATGGATTTTAGTGAACACATGTATATATTATGCTAACCACTGAAATGGTTATGCTAACAACTAAAATGTTGCAACTACTGATAACTTATGCAGTTAATAACATTTAAGGGGATGTTAGACGTTGCAACGAGAAAGTTGCAAGTCAAGTAGTCACATGAGCCCAGACTATAAAAAAAAATTGTTCAGAAAAAAATAAAATTAGTTTAATGAAACACTGATATTGAAAGAATAAAAAGTTTTATGGATAAAAATGCATATGTATAGAATGATAATTTCATTATAATTAATAAATGGTTTGATAGCTGTAATTGAATGGATATGTGTAGCTAATTTTGAGAACACTTTGTGAGCATTTGTAAACATTGCAATAAAAGTATGTTGTGCATGATATGCTGGCAATTTATTTGATTGAGTGCAAGAAAGGATTCATGTAGGTAGGTAGTCTCAAATATGGCATTGCTAAAATTCATAATAAAGACCGATGTCAATTCCTGCAACAACCAAGGGATTATGAGAAGGAATCTCATACACGGGAGAAGTTAATTTTCCTTATGAAATAAATTTGAATTTCTAAATGAAATTGTTATGATAATGTCTCATGATATCTGCACATGTATGATACACGTGAATGATGGTTAATAAAGCTGGAATGCTTGGAAATAAGGGATACTGTTGGGATACTAGAGCCTATAATTGCAAATCCATAGTGAGGTTTTGTTAATGAGTTGACGCTCTCCTTAGGTGTGAAATCCTTGGAAAGATGGATCGTTGAAGGACTATGTAACAATGAAGGGATTCTTGAGACTAAAAGGGGGAGTGCAACAAGGAAGAGGCAAAAAAAGAATGTCATGATGAGTTGAATTTTTACTGAAGAAACTATGTAAAATAGAGGAAAAATACTTCTAGTTGAAGTATGAAGACATGACCAAAAGGATAAAAAACTCCAGTAGCAAAGACATAGAGATTTTGAGGAATTTTTTATTGTACATTATATATACTGTATCGAGGAAAATGCATAAATAAAAGGGAGGGGAATGTAATAGCCCAGGTTGACCCTAGCTGTAATTGTATATAAATTTTGCACATGCTGGTGAGCCAGGATATTATGGGACTAAGTGCCTATGTGACTATTAATATAAAGAGTCTAGATTCTAAAAAGCCAACATTCCTAACATTGTATTTTGTAATCATACACTAAAATATTAATTAAATCACACCACTGCTGTAGATCGATCCGACAAAAGAGTAAGGGGGCATAAACTCCACTAGAAGGGAAAGGGGGCTAAGGGTATACGAAGAGAGCTAATCCATAGGGGCTTAAGCCAATGGAAATATTATTAAATATTTCCTAAATTCACTTTATGGGATATACCAATTTATTCTAAGTTCACAAATGGGGGGAATAAATTACCAAGTGGGTGCAAAGGGGGATCATAAGGTGACAAGTGTCATTTTATGCACATGCAATATATTGGGAAAACTTAGTGTAATTTCCCATCTCAACCATCATTCTTTCCAACAATTTTGTGGAAATTATATGATCCGGGTGGATATCGGTGGCCACCCACCTTTTCCAAATGGCTCAAAATGGCTTTCTGGCAATTTTGGCAATTTACTATTTTTAGCAGGTTTTAACTTTTGGGGCCATTTTGAGGGCCCAAATGAAGGTTTTTCGAGATCAAGGTTCTCAATCATAGCTAAAGGCATGATTGATCGCCCAAAATGAATCTCCTCGATGATACCTTTTCAACGAGCTATCACACGCCTAAAACAGAGATCGTAATGCAAAAGTTACGACCTCGGGAAGTTGATGTACTCACTTACCCAAACATGGCCCACATAACTTTTGGCGCTTCATCTCCCAGGGTTAGGTTTTTGGATGTATAGGGTTTTTGGCATTCCTTCTTATTGTAAAAAGGCCTTCAAAGCCTCATTGTAATCATCTTCTTGCAAATGTGAGTAGCCGTCACATCTCTTCTCAGAGATAAGCTGCCACCATTCTAGTGAGTCTTTCACTCTGTATTTTTATAGTCTCTGTACATTTCTTTGATTAATAGAAATCATGTATTACTGTACATCTGTATTTATGATTGCATCTCTGATACATTTATGTTATAATATTGAATATTTTCAATATCTCTGTGCATTTCTTTATTATATCTCCGCTCTCATTTCGTGCCGAAAATAATCCGGATCAGTGGTATCAGAGCAGGCTGCTCTTGATCATTTTTTCAGTGCATGTCCCCGACGAGGCCCGAGTATATAAAGTTGGGTCTCAATCTTGTCTCTCTTGAAGAAAATCTCTCTCGCACACCCAAGAAACCCTTAATGGTGGAAGAAAAGAAAAACAACTGAGCATACGATCCTATCAATCTGTTGCTTGAGCAAGCTCTCACGTGACAGAGGGACGAAATGATGGAGAATTTTTCCCACATCCTTCAACACCTGCCAATAGCATCAGGCACATCTTCATCAAGCAGCCACTTTGGAGGCACCTCGCTTTTCAAGGTACAAGTTAATTTTGATATTCATGTATTTGAAGGACAGATAGATGCATAAGCCCTAGAAAAATGGTTAACTCTGTT
Source organism: Picea engelmannii (assembly GCA_009831015.1). Classification (NCBI taxonomy): domain Eukaryota; kingdom Viridiplantae; phylum Streptophyta; class Pinopsida; order Pinales; family Pinaceae; genus Picea; species Picea engelmannii. The sequence continues at coordinate 159,196 of ML812743.1, forward strand.
GGAAGGTTATTTCTCTGTTCACAATTTTTCCGACAAAGAAAAGATCACCTTTTCACTCCTTAAAGCTCTCCCTCATGTCAAACATTGGTGGGAAACTTACTGGGAGCAAAGTTCCACAGAGGAGTCTGGAATATATGGGGCCGATCCCACTTGGGATTTTTTTGTGGATGCGGTAAAAGAACAATATTACACTGTTGGTAACTATGAGGACCAACACATGAGATGGACCACATTGCGGCAAGAGAGGGGCCAAGCAGTTCCGGAGTTCACCAATACCTTCCATACCTTGTGCACCAAGCTGGGTATCAAAGATTCTGAGTGACATTTGGTTCTGAAATACCGTGGGGCTCTGCACAGATACATCCAAACTGAAATGGATTTTCTGGACATCTCATCACTCGGTGCTGCTTATCGATATGATGTTAAAATTGAGAAGAAATTTAAGCACCAGAAAAAATGGGAATTCAGGTCTGCAAATCCACAACAACCAAAGTATGACAAAGACGGCCCTAACAAGCATTCTCCCAAAAACCATTCCAAGACACAAGAAAGAAGGGTCACGGGAAGACAAAGAAGGACACCGAAAAATGGTGCGAGTTCCACAAAAGCCCCTAGAACAACACCAATGAATGTCGCTCAAAACAGTCATTGGTGGCTGAGATCAAAGACAAAGAGCCGAACCCTGATTCAGAATCTAATTCTGAAAATAATGGTAAAGGACAGATCATTGACGCAAACCCCACTGCTATTGTCGCGATCACAACAATTCAACCAGAAGAACCAACAGATCCTGAAGAGGGGGAGTGCCTTTTTCATTCATAGATGTGGGTGAAGGGGACCCCGCTGCATTTTATTGTTGATAGCGAAAGCCAGAAGAACCTCATCTCAGCAGAGGTCGTCAAACAGTTGGGATTGTCGACAACACCACACCCGCAACCATACAACACTGGGTGGCTTCGGCAAGGATGAGATCTCCGTGTCAACCAACAATGTCAATTGTCATATGGCATCCAACCCTTCAAGGATGAGGTATTATGTGATGTTGCCCCACTGGATTTCTGTGATGTTCTCTTGGGCCAACCATATATGTGGAGACGCCATGCTATTTATGAGTCTCGACCCCGTAGTGTCATTGTTACTTTGGGGGGTCATCTCTACAGAATACCAGAGGTAGTTCTGACTACTGTTCCACCTAAAAAGTGCCGCAAGGTAGTATCTCATACTGCAAAATTCAACTTCTTCACAATCTATTCAAAAGGAGAACAAAAGGACACTACAACCACTACAGCCTTGCCCCAAGCACCTTCTATCCAACAGAAGCAGGTCGACAAGGCTACATCAAAGTGCAAATATTCCTTCTACACATCGTTCTCTCATGTATATCGAATTGTTGAGTAGCCTCAACCACAACAGGTTCGTGATAGATTTCCACAAACTAAGCAACACGACGTCTCTAGCAAGACAAGTAGCCCACCAAGATGCAGATTCAACAAATGCTTTTTCCTCTCCCCCGGGAACTCAACGCAATGGAGAACATTGCTTCCTAAGGAGGGAGGATTGATCTAGATGGATATCGGTGGCCACCCACCTTTTCCAAATGGATCAAAATGGCTTTCTAACAATTTTGGAAATTTATTATTTTTAGTAGGTTTTAACTTCCAGGGCCATTTTGAGGGCCCAAATGAAGGTTTTTCGAGATCAAGGTTCTCAATGATAGATAAAGGAATTATTGAGCCACCAAAATCAATCTCCTCGACGATACCTTTCCAACGAGCTATCACACGCCTAAAACGGAGATCGTATGCAAAAGTTACGACCCCAGGAAGTTGATGTACTCACTTACCCAAACGGGGACCACATGACTTTTGGCGCTTCATCTCCCAGGGTTAGGTTTTTGGATGTCTAGGGTTTTTGGCATTCCTGCTTATTGTAAAAAGGACTTCAGAGCCTCATTGTAATCATCTTCTTGCGAATGCGAGTAGCCGTCACATCTCTTCTCAGAGATAAGCTGCCACCATTCTAGCGAGTCTTTCACTCTGTATTTTTACAGTCTCTATACATTTCTTTGATTAATAGAAATCGTGTATTACTGTATATCTGTATTTATGGTTGCATCTCTGATACATTTCTGTTATATTATTGAATATGTGCAATATATCTGTGCATTTCTTTATTATATCTCCGCTCTCATTTCGTGCCGAAAAGAATCCGAATCATTATAGCTACCATTCTCACGGAGAGGGAGAGGATCAATCTCTACTATCACCATTCGTACCTTGTTTTTATCCATCACCATACTGGAGAGCTAGGAGCTTCCTTTAATGAGTGTTTCCTGCAAGTTGAACTGAATAGGTATGTTTTCAGGTCCATGGGTTGTTGAAGAAGTGGGTTGTCAGGCCCGTGATCCTTCTCTCCAGGCGAGAGAAGTGTTGTCAAAGAGGTGGGTTTTCAGGCTCGTAGGCATTCTCTCCAGGTGAGATAATTGCTAGGAACTGATTTCCCAAATTTCTAATTGTAGCTACAGGGATTAGACACTTCATGTTCGACCTGTTACTAAAGCCCTGGAAGGGAAGTGGGGTAGCTGAGGGATTGTTGAGTAGAGAAGGGGCACACTTCCTGGGGTGGGATAGACATGTGGGGAATGAGGGACTCTAGCTAGCTAGATTTGACACTTGAATATGAACATTACTACTATTTGGAAGACTTAGCTCATGATAGGAATCCATTTCCCCAAGTGGATTTTATGCCCATCTTGGGGGTGACCTGCTGCTGAGTTATAAGTAGAAATTTCTAAGGCTAGGAGGAAATTCAGAAGTCTTTATGAAGTTGGTGGCTATTTAAATTAGATAAGTGCCCACCATGTGTTTTTTTAAATTACTGAAAGCATATTTATGTAATCCTGTGATGGATACTTACTGTGAAAAATTTCATGTACTTATATTATGGGTATTTGTTGTGTTAATTATACTCATAATACACATTGTTAAAATTGTATAAAAGTTGTGATATGTTAACGTTGTCATGGGTTTTTATTGTTGTAATTATCCTTGAATATTTGTTTCTAGGATTGTTCAGATATGACAATTATATGTTACATGCAGTAATAATTGTAGTTGTAACTATACTTGTGTGTATATGTTGTTAGAGTTTCATGGAACTGTACATTCAATGTATATGCAGTTAGTGGCATATTTATACCAGATAAGTGTTCACTATGTATTTGTTAAATTTACTATGTACATAGTTATGTATTCATGTTATGGATATTTGTTGTTTCTAACATGCTTCAATATATATATTGTTAGATTTGCATAGGAGTTGGTAATTATGTTTTTCTATCATGGTGATGGCTATCGGATCTACACGTATGAATGTTTGCTGCTAGGATTTCCTAGAACTGTACACTTGTAAGCATGGATAGAGTCTGTGTAATTATTGGTGTGATTTATACAGTCCTTATATATGTGTGTGTGTGTGTGTAATTATTGGTGTGATCTATACAATCCTTATATGTGTGTGTGTGTGTGTGTGTGTGTGTGTGTGTGTGTGTGTGTGTAATTATTGGTGTGATCTATACAATCCTTATATATATATGTGTGTGTGTGTGTGTGTGTGAATATATATACATATTGATGGTGTTATGTATAAATTTTCACATTTGCGAAGTATTCCCATATATTAACTAATATCATTGTTGTACTTAGCGTGATTATGCCCATCTAGGGTTGGAAAAACCATGTTTTTGTATGGACAATGCGTAGGAGAGATTTCCCCAGGTGGACAATGATGAATGAGAGCCTTAGAGGGTTTAGTAAGGATTTTGCATACTTCTGAAGGGAATGGTAAGCCTTATAATTTACTTAGAAGAAGTCCCTGAGTCACCAAGTCCTATATGAGACTGTTAACTTGAAAATCCCCATGTCTTTCCCCAGAAAGAATCACAACTATCGAATTCGACACAGTGAAATAATATTGGCTGTTTGTTGGGGTCCCTCATGAATGAGAGCTTGCAAAGGGTCTATATCGTTAATAGCCATTGGATCCATCAAAGAATGGATCTAAATGATCTCAACCATTGATCACAGAGGGTGCCATCAGAGTAGTTCATGGCTAGGTAGAGACGAGACTCTAAATTGACTAGAGCTCCATTGGAGAACAATTTCGAGTGATCGTGACCATCCATCATAGTGGGTCCTTCATAGTAGTTTGGTCCACTAGAGTGAAAATATCCCAAAGGGAAGAATCCGAGGAGGAATCGTAACCATTGATTGAAGAACAACTGAGATGAAATCTCGACTGTTGATTAGCATGGAAACCCTTAGACATGATCGAGAGGAAGGGTTATGTCATGCTAACTTCACATTGATGAAAAGAGCCTATGTGTACGAGGTAGACACATGGCAACTAGTAAATGGCCTAGGTAATAAGGGGTGGGTCCCTATCGAGTTCAAGAACTTGGAAAGGTGCTTTAATCATAACCGTTGATTAGAGTGGGCATCATAGGATCCTGACCATTGGTCGGATCTCATAGCCATTAGAGGATTATAGGGAAGGGATGCTGGAGAGCTCCGATGGGAGGAATCTGAGGAGAAATCTTGACCATCCATCGGATCCCAACTAAATTTAATCCTGACCGTTGATCTTGATGGGTCTCGTTTGGGTGAGGCCAGGAGGAAGGTGATGCCATGTTGACAAGGATGATGTCACCCATCCATTGCACATAGGACATGTTTCAACACTAGAGGGATGTGCCATTGATCATCAATGATGTCTACACCATGTCAATCCACGTGGAGGGTCCATGTGTCAGGAAGCTATTGTGCCATGTGGTGATGTGTTATGGAACTTTGAGGGGGTGAAAAGTGATGTGACCTAAGTGCCACATGTCCTTCCAGGTGGAAGAGTTGGGTAGGACCATGTGCCCTGGGTGCCATCTTGGTTGCCACATAGGTTTTTGCTTAAGTGAGGCTAAGGGGGAGTGAATTCAAGATGATGAGTGGTGCCAACATGTCCACAGAAGAACATGTGGTAGCCCATAATTCATAGATCCTGTCGGTGTTATCCCTTGGGACATGTGGCTAAATCCTAGCCCTCAGATATTTCGATGATAGATATTTTCCATTCATCAGAGGGGGTGCCAGTCGGAGTGGGTCACAGTTTTGAAGGAGGAAGTACTCTGATAGGAGTACTCTGAGGATTGATCTAGATCACCGATTGAAGAGTTGCTATGATGCATGATAACCGTTGATTTGTCGTGGGAACCAATGATGCAAGTACAATGAGAATGGGAAAGACCATTAAATGTCGTGCAAGTTACAGATCCCGATGCAATCAGAACAATAGATTATCGGATCACCAGGACCATCCGATCTATTGAAGGACGTGGATTCCATCGAACTCAATTTTAAAAATGTGCAGAGTAGTTCGGAGTGGTAGCACTCCGATTGGAAGGTTTCGATAGCAAGGAGAGACATTGTTTGGAAGACAAACATGGTGTGGGTCCAGGGAATAACATGGAAGATTCCATGTCTGTGCCACATGGGATGGTATGTGTTGTAGGATTCTAGATGGAGGCCATGTGACACTGCAGGGAAATTGATGTTGAAGAGACCAAAAACTTTGGAAGGTTGTAATGTTTGATCAAGAGCTCGAAATTGAGTATGGTTACAATCGTTGGAAAGCTCTCGACGAGAAGAATTAATATATGGGGTTTAAGTGGAAAGATAAAGTAGTTTGGAAAAATAAAAAATTTGACATCCAATTCCTTATAAGGTACTTAAGGGGTTGGGTATGTTAGAATAATTTAAGCATTTATAGGATGAGAGCATAACTAGTCTCAAATAGGTGTTCCAGGTAAAAAAATCATATCTTCTTCATAGAGGATCCAACTTATATGAGACCAATTACATTGGAAAGAGTACAGTCCATATTATGTTTTGTGTGAGTTTTAGAATCAGATAGAAAATATTGTGCACATGGAATTCTGTATAGGTTCTCTCTACATAATAGGCCAAAATTCAACAAGGTTTGGGAAAGTACCATAAATTTCATTTTTCACACCCAATTATGGTCAAACCCATGGCATTATAGATAAGACATTTCAGAGTACTACAAATCACAATGTCAGACTTAGGGTGTAATGTCACCTCTTTATCAACATTTTTTTTTAAATACGAAATTAATCACCAATACAATGTCTCGTCAACCTGTACTATACAAATCTAATTATTATTTTCGTGGTAGTTTGTATTGTTTAACTTTGCAGTCATTAGCATGATCCTTTTTAACCACTGGTCATGGTGTTAACATGATAGATGGAAGTCTCACATACTACCAGGTTTATCCAATTGTTTATAATTTGAGGTTTTTATTTCTTCCTTTAGGTGTATATATCACCCTTATTATTAATTTGTGGTTTTCTTTTCTCCCATAAGGACTTTAACTAAGCCCATATCTCGCTTTCAAACACTTGTATCGCAGGGGATAATTGTTAGACCATATTTCGTTTGGAAATTATAAGCTTCCATAAAATATATAAAGATACTCATAATTTAGGTTGTGACGGTAAATTACTATCAATAGACCCTCAAAGCTTCATAGGCCTCGAGTAAGTCTATGGTTGCAACTAGTATTGATTTGATGTAACCTCCAGTCACATCACAATTATGGTTTGATACTATCAAATATATGGTTATTAACTCATATCCAGATTAAGTCATACTTAAGTTTTTGATTACCCAGTTTAAGTCATACTTAAGTTTTTGATTACCCATTAGAGCTTCAATCTTGGGGTTGTTTCAGTTTGGAGGAATATTGACTTGCGTAGGATTTTCATGGAACCATATGGAGGAAGCCGTACTTTGATTTTGCAAGTGCTCAAGGGATTTGGATAAACCATACTAGGAGTCAACTCTACGGTTTGAGCATAGGGTGTTCCACGAGGCCCTCACTGGTTGTCCATCCTTGTTCCGCGAGGCCCCACTTTTTGTCCAGTCTCATCTTGCGAGGCCCTATGTGATTTGAAGTTGTAGAGATATCCGACATGGGTGACCAAATTGTTGCAAGAAGCATCCGAGGAGCATATCGACATTGTACCATCGAGGTTTGGATGGTCTAGAAAAGGACACATCACTTCTTAAGGATATTTTGACATCATTACCATGTTTTTTGATTTATTATCTTTTAGTAGATAGTGCAGCTACCTTGTAGCCATTAGATTTGTGTGTTTAGGAGGTTTTTTTAAGTTGTTTTTACATCCAATAAGGATCTTTGTATTATTGGTATTTGGGTTTTCAAACTATAATAAGATGCCATGGTTATCTTCTCTATTCTCTATGTAATGGGTGCATGTAATATGTTTGACAATATTCATAACCTTGAGACATATGCAAATTGTTTGTGAGAAGCCTTAATGCAAAGTGTTTGACAAAATTATACAAAGAGAAACAACATTTTGGGAAACAAACATAATATTTCCATCCATCCTAGTTGGGGAAATTACACAAAGGAATATATCTTGTTACATAAAAAAGAGTTACAAGAAAGACCCTTTCAATCAATACATGTGGATGGAGATCTCATATATTAATGTTAAGAATATAAAATATATAACAATTTGTTATTTCGGGCTTATTAATTGTACCTTTTATAAGAAAAACAATCTAGATAAAAAATGTCTTTACAATGGCTTAGAACAAAATATTTATAGTCTGAGAAATGATGGGAGTATCCTCTTGCTAGGAGACTTTAACGCTAGAATAAAAACTAATCAAGATATCAATTTAAGCAATGATTCCAACCCTAATCCTTTATGGATAGATGAGGAACTTGTTTTAGCTTGCATATACAAAACTCTAAAGATTTGGTTGAGAATTTGTTTGGTACCAAGTTAATCAAGATTTGTAGTTCCCAAGATCTAATGATTTTCAATAGTCTAATGAAGTGGCCAAAATCCAACTAGATGACTTGTATTCATGATCTTGGCAGCAATGTCATAGATTATGTGATATCTAATATCCTTGTATACACCAAATAGTAAATTTTGAACTCTTAAATAACCAACATCCTGACTCTGATCATTGACCTTTAATCCTAAATCTAATTTTTGTCATTCACAAAATCACCATTGAAGATAATTCTGATAACCAAAGCACTTGATCTTTGACAAAAATAAAGTTGATCATTTGTTAAAGGATTTAAATAATGAACTAAATACCCTATGAAATAATAACAATATTGATTATCTCTATTATAATTATATGACAACCCTCTCTACTTTAATCAACGAGTTCTCTATTGAGGTGTTGTGTAAAAATTAAAATAGAAAAGCCAACCCTCGGTATGATAAAGAGTGTAATATTTCTAGAAAATCCATCAAGAATGCTTGTAATGAATCCTTAAAATCTAACAAGGTAAATATTTATAAAGCTCTAATCAAAAGAAAAAAAATGTATTATAAAAATAGAGAACAAGATAAGCTTTTTCTCCTATATAAGCTAGTTATTAAGAAGTTTTAGAGGTAATTTTTGACTTGTAAAACTAGAAAACAATACGATCCCCTCGAGGGACTAGAACTCCTACGTTAAAAATGTTTATGAATCCCCTATTGTTGTGGACATCATTCAAACCATTTCTACAGAGGAAGACATTTTTTCAATAGATGAAATAGAGTTTGGGGTTAAGTGGCTTACATAAGGGAAAGATAAGGACATCAAAGGATACCAAGTAGAAATATTAAAATTTGGAGGGCCTATCCTCATCCCTCACATCCACAAGTTGTTTAATTTAACACTCAATCAAGGATTCCCTAAACCCTAGACTCGAAGTATCATTGTACATATTTTTAAAAGTGGAGATAAAATAAATCCCTCTAACTATTAGGACCATTATGATTATAGCCCTTTTATCTAAGTTATATGGAATTATTTTAAAAAACAAGATCAATATATGGCTTGAAAGTCATGGAAAAAGAGCTAAATTCCAGGCCAAATTTAGGAGATATCATTCGATGTGCACCACCTTGTTATAGTTAGGATCATTGTGTAGGAGTGTTTCAATAATTAAAATAATCTCTTGTTTTGTTTTGTTGACTTTAAATAGATTTTGACATAGTGCCCATGACTAACCTTTGGAATAGGTTAGAAGAGATAAAATTTCCTCTCAAATTGACAATTGCTGCAATGATAATGATAATTAATGTCCACTGAGACCAAATTGGTCTATCAGACCTTAAGAGGGTAAGGGATTACTTACAAACCTTTATAATTTTGTTTATGTGCTAGAAAAACATTAAGAGAAGATTTCCAAGATCACCATAGTTTTGTTGAGTTAAAAGGTTAGGAAGGTTGGTAGTGTGACAAGTATTTTGAAATTGAGATCTAATCTGGGTATAGGATGAAAAATATAAGAGCAAGTTATTTTTATCTTCAACCTTCTTAGTTTCACAAAGGTGACACACTCTTTCATCCCATGGCATTTTAGGAATTGACCAATGCCAGTTTCACTATGGAGCTCGTGAGAATTTGATCTTATCTTATACATTATTATTTTTTCTTTACACTTGTCACAATAGAGAGATAATTTTGACCTTATAGATTATGCTTGATTATATCCTTATAATGCCTTAATTTTATTTTTTCCTCTAACTATTTATCACACCACATTTTCTCCTTAAATTTTGATTTGATGATATTTTTAATGGTATCCTTATTTTGGAAAATGGTGTTTCCCATGATTCCCCAATAACTTAGCAAAGATTGGGCATCTTTATTCTATCCTCACTTGAGTCGATGGTGGTTATTACTAGATTTTGAAGAAATTTTAGGAATCCTCTTGTCTTCCATGTTGTTTAATTCGTTATTATACATTAGGTATCTAGTCACAACCATGGTCTCAATGGGGGAAATGATTTCCTCTAAGAGGAGGATGGGATATGGTGTATTTCCTTTAATTTTGATATTAGAGGTTATAAATTTTTTTCTCTATCTTTCTCCAGGATTCATGAGAGATACTACATCCCCAGACTTCACATCCATAAACAATAACAGACGTAACAAGAGTCTAAAAGAGGATTTTCTTCTTATCCCATATCCAAAGGTTGACTAATTTGTAATTTTTTTCAAGACCATAATAATATTTCCATCCCCCAATAATCCTTTTCTCAATGTTATAATTCCAATTGAGCTCGTGTTGAAATGATTCTAATATATTTGTATGAATTCACTTCCTCCAAGTTATTGTTGTCATATACTAAGGTATCATAAGTGATCTTATTGGATTTAATGATCATGACCTTAGTCTTGTCAGTATTAATAGTCAAACCCTTATTGGAGCAAAAATCCTTGAGGATTATTAGTTGGTTTTCAAGATCATGGGGACTCCTCACCATAAGAATGATATCATCGACATAAAGAAGAATATTGATGAGTATACCAGTGAGAGTAGGGTCAACACAACCTACTTCTTCCAAGCAATCTTCTAACTTGTTAATGTATATGCCAAAAAGGGTAGGGGACAAGGGTCAACCTTTCTTGAATCCGATATTAAAGTTAATCTCTTTTGACCATCCCTCGGTGTTCTTAAACTTGGAAATAACATTCCCATACATCCTTATTGCAACATCCCTCAACTCGAAAGGAACTTTTATCTCTTCCAACCTATTCCAAAGGTTTTTCCCGAGAACCATTTCAAAATATTTTCTAAAGTCAACAAAACAACAAAAAATATTGGTTTTGTTATTGCATAACTTCTTTGCAATGATTATAAATGTAACAACATGGTCCATATTTGAATCATGTCTCCTAAACCCGACCTAGCCTTTAGATCTTTTACCATGATTTTCTAGCCAAATGTTATTCTTCTTTTCCAAAATAATTCCATAAAGATTGGATAAAATTAGGCTAATGATAATGGTCCTATAATTAGAGGGAATGTTTCCATCCCCATTTTTAAAAATAGGAACAATGAGGCTTTGCATCCAGGGTTTAGGGAAGCCCTGCTTGACTGCTAAATTGAAGAGATTATGTATGTGAGGGATGAGGATAAGCCCTTTGATTTTAAAAATTTCAGCTTGGTAGCCTTCAATGTCCTTAGCTTTCCGATTTGCAAGCTTCTTAACCCTGAAATCTATGTCATCCAAAGAAAAAAATTCGTCCTTTGTAGGTTGTATGAGAACATTATTACCAAGTTTAGGAACACTAAAGGCTAGTAAGATGAAATTAATTGTAATATAAGAGTTAAAAGAAAGGCTATCCTCTATGCCCTACCCTTTTTGGCATATACATTGACAAGTTATAAGGTTGTTTGGAAGAAGAAGGTTGTGTTAACATGAATCTCAATGGTATATTGATCATCCTTTTGTAGTAAGTTGATGATATTATTCTTATGGAAATGAGTCCCTATGATCTCGACAATAAACTAAAAGTATTTAAGGATTTCTTCTCTAATACATGTATAACTATAAACACTAACAAAATAGAGGATAAGATAATTATATCCAAAAATATAACTTACACTAATTTCATGTATGACAACAAAAAATTGGAGGAAGTGACTTCATACAAATATCTTGCAATTCATCATAATCACAAGATTAAACAAAACTATAACATTGAGAAAAGGATAAATGGAGGGTCTAAAGCTTATTATGGGCTTGAAAAAAGTTGTAAGTCAACATACCTTTTGCTATGGGATAAGAAGAAAGTCATATTTGAGACTCTTTTCACTCATACTATATTATATGGTTGTAAATTTTGAGATTGCAACATCTCTAGATAATTGTGGAGAAATGTTGAGAAAACCTAAAATAATTTTATAACTTATAATCTCAAAATTAAAGGTAATACACCCTACCCTATCCGCCTCATTCAAGCAAATATTCCCCCCCCATTGAGAGAATAACTATGAATAGGTATCTAATGTAAAAGAACAAGATAAACAACATGGAAGACAAGAGGATTCCTAAGATTTCTTCAAAATCCAGTCAAATCCACATGTTATCACTCTGTAATTTCTTAAGGCTGTAAAATAAATGATAGAGGTAACCAAAAAACCACTTTGGAAGATGGGATCTATCCCTGCCAACTTCAGAGAGGGATCTCTCTATAAGATTTAGATTTGTTTATATTAAAATATAAGGCTAGTTATGATAATTCATGGTTTGTTTGTTTGATTTGAATTGTTTAGTTGGAACAGTGAAGTTCTAGAAATCCAATAAAAAATAGAGCAATTAAGAATTCTGCTTTTAATCTTTAGTGGAAAACACACAAATTGTTCTTAAGCCAAAGACAGTGTACATTTAAACAATTTTTTTCCTTTCTCTTCTTAGAATAATTCAGAATTTAGGAAACAACAGTGATAACAAAAGAAAACAAATTAACATGAAACAATGCACTTCACCAATAAAGTTGACACAAGCATCCTGTAATAATTGCACTGTATTACTGGAAAATATGATCAATGGTGTCTCTGTTGGATGCTTTACAATACTAGTCCTATAATTCAAAACAAGTACCAACAACTTATTAGTCTTATTACAACATATTTATAAACTTTCTACTAAACTAATATCAGATTCCCAAAAGGAATTGATTTACAAAATATTCTCCAACATTTTCTAGAAAAATCTGAATAAAATTTATTACAAACATGTAGACATTTTCGAAATATACTATTTTTGATCTTCTGTTCGAACTTTTAAGTGAATTGTCGTTGACCGTGGCTATCTCTAGAAAATTCATCATAGTAAACTTAAAGATAAAATACTATCTCTAATTTATTTGCTGGAAATCTTGAACTGCCTGCAACTATCGTGCATTGAAATCTGGAATTGGTTCATTGACTATTGATCTTATGCTGCTAGGTGTATTCATGCCCATGAAATCTAGAACAAGGTTGAAACTGTCTCCAAAAAACCTGCTTACTATCCTCTCCTCATGATTTATTTTCCATTTGTCCCTTTGATCTCTATTTCTGTCGTTTTGTTTTCCTTTCATCATCCTTTTAGTAACTTCACCGAGAAATTAACTTGCAGTTGAAGATAAGTGAGGGTGATGGTAGTCTAAAAACAAGCTTTGATAAGATTTTCTCAGTCTTCGTAGGTTCTCAGTCAGCAAATAATGTAACGGGTTTAGGTCGCGGGACCGTTAAGGGACTGCTAACGGTCTAACGATCATGGGGGAAGGGTTGCATGGATAATAGATAGAAGGTGTGGGGACAAGTGTCGTGTAGTGTTATAGGATAAGTCCGTAAGTGCGGACACAAACCGACCTCCCTAGATCCACCTGGTATCTAGAACAAAACATGACAGAATAATACACTTTCCCTAGATCTAGCCTATTGAATGAACTAAGAGATAAGGGCTATGAACATACCTTATGAACGCTTTCCTTAGATCTCTGTTGTTCCCAGCTTCGCTTCAATGCTCTCATCCCGTCCAGATCACAACAAAATGAACCAATCGAAGTAAAGACAAGTTAAGATATTCAATGACTAGTCTATACATATGATCAAGGAATTATGTAATAAAGTGACATCATCTTTATGGTAAAGGGACATATTACTATATTGCATTAATCGAAAGTGAAACTTAAAACCTGAGCCTTGATGTCATAGGTATCCTTTCGATGGATTCTAGCTCTGACACACACACTTGCTCATGCATGAAGAAAATCAACCACATGTGATGACCTTGCTGTTGTCTCTTGCTGCTGTAGCATCAGTCCTCCATACAGTCTTGCACTAATTCTCTAATCAAACTC
>ML812744.1:51224-62398 GCA_009831015.1 Picea engelmannii
TTTAAATATTTTGTATGCACCAATGTGAAATGGATGCAAAAATACACTGGAGCTAATAATTTTAATAAGAGTCTCTATGGTTCTAACTACAATATGAGTTTCCTACTACAATATTGTTACTATTGTTGTTACTCCCATCGTTACCATTACCAAGATTTAACAATGTACAATGATATATTAAAATAGGTGGTTAATCATATAGTATATGTGATGGGTTTTTAGAAATATAATAAGCATCAATGCTATTCAAAATATCTAATACACACTAGTTCTTTAGGAGTGTATAATATGCATTAGTTATTTCATATGCATAAGTTCTTTAGAAAATCTAATACACACCAATGCTTTAAATATATATAATATGCGCATATGCACGTTACATATGTGTGCACCAGTGCACCATGATATTATAATCACACCAAAAAAAAACCTCCATTAGGACCTCTGATAGCCCATAATTTTTAGTTATAGTGAAGATATACTAAAATATCCACTAAATCCTTTGTTGTCAAAGCGAAGGTTTTAGAAAAACGTTTTTTGATAAATTTCCCAATCTTGTAATTATTAAAAACCTCCACTAGGTAGTGTTTTTCTTTTAGTGCAAGAAATTCACTCTTGGACTTGGGTTTATTTAGGTCCCTTATACATTATTTTGATGTTAAAATATCCATAGGTTATCCTTGAAATGATGGCTTCCAAAATTGAAGGTGTGGCAGTGTTGAAGCTAGTTTTTTTTTGTGTCCTAGATGAGCCCTATGTTGACCATGGAAGAGAAAGATCTATTGTCAAATGAGAGTGTGAAGAGCATGGTGAAGAGGGTGTAACAAAGGGTATTTTTTTTTGTGTGTGTTACTATATTAAAGGAAAAAATAATAGAGAATGATACTTCCAATGCCCACAAGTTCTCTTCACCTCTGCTCAACAAACAATKCCTTGAGAGATACTCCATTTTAGTCATTGAGAGTGAATGTGTTGTTGTAACCATGGGTTAACCAATGGGGATCAATGTAGGGGTTTTAATTTTGTGTTTTCATGCATAAAGGGTAAAAGATAATTCATGGGGGATACCTATAGATAATTCAATGATAACCGCAAGGATATTCTCAATGATTCTGAATAGGTACACGTGTTTATTATTATTTGTGTTGTTTTTCCTTACCAATGGATCTGCATATTATCTAGTCCAAAWTTTTTTTTTGTTTAGACACAAAATTACATTGGACTTACATATGGACTCATCTTCTTAGAATTTATGTCATATTTTCATCCTTTTGAAAATCATGTGATATGGTTGGTAAACCCTAGGAAAAATGGAAAAAAATTGAAATTAATGTGATATGGGTGGGGAAACCATAGGAAAAATGAAGGGTTTGGGGTATCTATTCCACAAAATTTACCAAATATTTCCACATGGCTCATACTTTTGAAAGTTATCTTATATGTGCAAAGAAAAACATGCTTATAGTTAAAGTCTATGGGGTGTGTATTATATTAATATCACATATAACTTGCACTCGATATCATCTGTCATACGATATAGATGGAGCTAGTCACAAACAAGAATTAAAACTTTATGGACATCTTAAAATTCTAACTACTTGTACCTATGAACTATTTCCCCATTCATATACTTTGTGTTTTTTATGTTTATTCTACAAACGCTAATCAAAAATTACATTGGCCTCATTCTTCATGCCAAGTGTGTGAGGCTAGTCACAATCAAAATGAAACCCATTGAACCACTTAACACTTTATCCAAATTCCCATGAACTAGTGTTCAATTAGCATAGTATTTATTTTTGGTGTTATATTTTATCATATCATTTAATATCATTCCTCATTTTCCTTGGATGAGGAAAACAACAACAATAACAAAAACACTAAAGGATTGATTTTTTAACAATCTATGAATGTTCCACTTTAGCAATGCCCCATTGGCGTCGTCTCTAGTTTTATGTTAAACGATTTTCCTTTTTTCTTCAATTCGGTAGGTTATGCGTGGAGCCACTTGCTCTTCAATTGATAAAATTTAAATGGGAAAAAATGTAGAAACACCACTACACATTACACATGGGTTGTATTTTGCAACTATACTTTTAGGGTTTTTTAACGAAAACCTTGATGCAGGAGCATCGCTCACTCATCAATCAAGCCAATGCGTGGAGCAAGGAAAGACAACTGGACAAGCCAACAAACTTCTTTTTGAATTTTACCTTGATATTTGTTGCGCCAAGCATTAATGAGTTAATGTAATGAAGCGCACTGGTATTGTATTATAGATAAGAAGGCATTTATTAGATTTAATGTTGTTAGATAGGAATTTATTGTAGATTTGATAGTTGTAGAATTCGAGAGGGCAAATGGAATATAGGCACCCTCCTTTGTACATTGTAACATATTGAGGATCATCGAGAGAAAGTAGAGCAGAATCAGAGAACTGGTGAAGAACACCCATGTACAGATTGAATTAATAGAAGGAAGTCTTTGATTCACTTTCATGGTTTGTGTTGTTTCTCTGTGTTGATATTGTGCTCATGTGTGTTTTCTTTCTGTCATACGTTTGCTTTGATATGCTTCGTATGTGATTTCATAGTTGATTTGGAATTTGTGTGAGAGAGAGGAGAATGAGTTTCAATTGTTTCTCTGTTTGAGCCAGGAGATTCCTGCATAGAGTGCATTGATGAGGCTAGACAGTTAAACTCTTATTCTCATCTGCCCAGAGTTGAATTGGGTTATTAGAGCCGTGCAGGATAAGTGCAGGCTAGATTTGAATCCTCAGCAGTTAGCTTGAGCATA
This sequence comes from Picea engelmannii, assembly GCA_009831015.1. Classification (NCBI taxonomy): domain Eukaryota; kingdom Viridiplantae; phylum Streptophyta; class Pinopsida; order Pinales; family Pinaceae; genus Picea; species Picea engelmannii. The sequence continues at coordinate 54,021 of ML812744.1, forward strand.
GAAGGATCCGGATTACTATTGCTGCAAGCGCACAGGATCCAAAGAACTCAACGCCTGGAGAGATGTTGGAGGTCGAGCACATGAAGCGTGTGAAAAATCCCTGAAGGAGTCAGAGGAACCAAGCTCAGGAGGGATAGTTCCTTTGTGAACACTGTGGGAACAGACCCAGGAGAGGCACAAACAGTAACAGAGCTTTGGAGCAGGAGAAATCCTCAAGGAGGAGAATCGACGGCTAGGGATCGCTGTGGAGAATCGTGAATTCTCGCAGACCGTCAGATCTGGGAGAAGTAGCAAGGGATTTAACCCTTGAGCGCAGGAAGAACCCATAGCCATCGCATATCGACATATCGGGGTTTGCGAGGGAAAGAGTTTATATCCTTCGAAATCGCGAGGAGCGATTCCCCAAATTAACCAGAGTCATTGATTTCCACGGGACAGGTGGCACGAGATCCTAGGAGGTCGGGATTCGGCATTCAGGACTTTCCATTGCAAAGGAAGTGTGAACGGAGAAATCGCGATCCCGCGATTCCCGATTGAGTGGAGGGAGGAGGTGACGTGGCAGGGAGGCTGCGCACGTGCCATCGAAGTTTGGGGTTCGGGGATTCACCGTGTATGTGAATCACAGGATCGTAGGTGCCGATTTCCCGATAGGGAAATCCCTGATATACGGAACCATTGACTGTTGACCCATCGGGGTTCGGGGTTTAGAGTTGCACGGGGACGTGTACACAGGCTTCGCGAAATCGCGAAACCCATCTCCCAAGAAGTGAAGGGGAGATCGCCGAAGGAGTTACTGTGGGTAGTGAGAACTCCCGAGAGGAGTTGGAAGAGTTCGTTGACTCTTCGGACCTGAGACGAAGAAGGTCCTGGTGGGAGCAGGTTGGACCGTGAGGGTGGCAACGTCTGCACCAGAGTGGTATCAGAGCGGGAGAAGAGTTCTCTTTGTTCCGGTAGCAGAGAGAAGCGGATTACACCATGCCGCCTAGAAGAAAAAGGAAATCTCCTGATCGAGAAGACAGGGATTCCCGAAGAAGGGGTAGACCAGTAGGGAATCCAGAGATGGAGTGCCAGATGAGAGATCTCCGAGCAAGTCTTGAGGAGATGGAGACTGCGCAGAGACGCGGAGCTGGTGCAAGAGAGTTCAATGATTTCAAGGTGGAAGAAGAAGCTGGACATGATGAAGGAGAGGTCACAGCTGAGGACGCCTCAACAGAGAGGTTGATCAAAGCCATCTCCAGGATGAGCTCAAAGACGAAAATGGACATTCCCTTCTATGAGGGGAGTCTGGATGCAGAAGAGTTGCTGGATTGGATCTGAGCACTCGACACCTACTTCGATTATGAGGACATCGAAGAGGACAAGAAGATAAAGCATGCTGTTACGAAGTTGAAGGGACATGCAACTTTATGGTGGGATGAGTTGCAGGCTGATAGGCGTTGCAAAGGTAAAAAAAAAATCAAGAGCTGGGACAGGATGATCGCTAACATGAAAGCGAAGTTCATCCCTAGAGATTACCAGATCACTCTGTTCAGGTGTATGCAGAACCTGAGACATAAGCTGATGACGGTGAAAGAGTACACCGAAGAATTTTACAGGCTCAACATTCGAGCTGGTCATCGAGAGAGAGATGATGAAAAGGTGGAGAGATACCTGAATGGTTTAAGATATGACATTCAGGACAAGTTAAGCATGGTTACCATCCGAACGGTTGAGGATGCGTACCAAATGGCTCTGAAAGCCGAAGAGAAGCTGAGCCGCAAGCAGGGACAGTGAGGGCGAGGCAGGAGTTAGCCTAGAGGCAAGGCGGTTGCCTAAGAAAGAACACAGAAGCCCAAGGAGGAGTGGAAGAAACCTCAGGGGAAAGATGAAAGAGGTGGAAACTCACAACCGAGGCAGCAAGATGTTGAGCCGAGGAGGCAGCATACAGAGCAGGGAGGCGGATATGCTGATGCCAATGCTTTTCCTCGTACCCGAGGTAGAGGAAGAGGCAGAGGAGGAATCATCACGTGTTTTACATGTGGAAAAGACGGACATAAAGCCGTGGATTGTCCAGACATGAAGATGGACATAGGATAAGCTCACATCATTGAGGCGCAGAGACGTGATTATGAGGATGAAGACACCGGAAGTGGGAAGTCACTGATGGTACACAAAGTTCTCTTGACACCTGAGAAAGAGGTGGGGGACATAGCTCAGAGAACCAGACTGTTCAGAACGACTTGCAAGACCAAGAGCTAGAAATGCAAGGTCATTGTGGACAACAAAAGCACCGATAATATCGTTTCGACCGAGATGGTGGAAAATCTGGAGCTGGAAACAACCAATCACCCGAGTCCATACAAAGTGTCATGGCTGTAGAAAGGACACCAGGTAAGTGTTACGAAACAATGCTTGGTTGAATTTAAAATGGGTGAATATAAGGATAAGATCCTATGTGATGTCATTCCCATGGATGTCTGTCATGTATTATTGGGTAGACCATGGAAGTATGATAGAAATGTTGTTCATGATGGAAGGATGAACACATACACTTTGGAAAAGGATGGGAAAACACACACATTTCTTCCGATAAAAGATAAAGAAGTGAAGCCGGAAGTAACCAGTACCATACTTCTCATGAGTGGGAAGGAGCTTCTCACAGAGATGGAGAAGAACGAAGATCCACAATTCTTTGTGGTCAGGAAGCCGAGAATTTTCTTGACTAACACAAGAGTGGATGACTTGCCAGACGAGATTCAAGAACTGTTGGGAGAGTTCGCTGATATCATCGTGGACGAACTACCTCATTCGTTGCCACCGATGAGGAGTGTGAGTCACCATATTGACCTCATACCAGGAGCAAGTTTGTCGAATAAAGCCGCATACAGGTTGACACCCCAAGAAAATGATGAGGTCAAAAGAAAGGTACAGGATCTGCTGGACAAAGGACTGGTCAGAGAGAGCCTGAGTCCATGTGTTGTTCCAACAGTACTGATTCCGAAGAAGGATGGAGGCTGGAGGATGTGTACATACTCCAGAGCGATTAATAAGATTACCATCGGGTACAGATTTCCACTGTCAAGAATGGATGACTTGATGGATTGCCTAAGTGGGGCAAATTATTTTTCAAAAATTGATCTCAAGAGCGGATATCATCAGATCCAGATGAGAGAAGGAGATGAATGGAAGACAGCATTTAAGACAAATGAGGGTTTGTACGAATGGATGGTCATGCCATTTGGCTTGAAAAACGCGCCGAGCACATTCATGAGACTGATGAATGAAGTCCTGTGGGAATTCATCGGGAAATTCATTGTCGTATACTTGGACGACATATTGATTTTTAGAAAAACCAAGGCTGAGCATTTGAAACATTTGTCCATTGTGATGAGAAGACTGTAGCAGGAGAAGCTGTTGATCAATATGAAGAAGTGTTCCTTGATGCAGACAGAGCTCATTTATTTGGGTTTTGTAATTTCAACGAATGAATTGAAGATGGATCCTAAAAAGGTGGAAGTGACCAGGAATTGGCCATCACCGAGAAATGTTTTCGAGGTGAGGAGTTTTCATGGACTGGCTAGTTTCTACAGAAAATTCATTCGGAATTTCAGTGGAATTAGCGCAGCAATGATGGATACAGTGAAGAAGCGGCACAAGGTTTTTCATTGGACTGTGGAGGCTGAGAAAAGCTTCAATCTGTTGAAGCGAAAGATCACAGAGCAACCAATTCTGGTGTTTCTTGACTTTCAGAAGACATTTCAGGTGAAATGTGATGCCAGTGGGTATGCTGTTGGAGGGGTCCTGAGTCAAGATGATAGACCTGTTGCATATTACAGCGAGAAACTGGATGACGCAAAGTTGAAATACTCCACGTATGATAAAGAGTTTTATGCCATCATACATGCATTAAAGAAGTGGAGGCATTACTTGATACCCAAAGAATTCGTTTTGTACAGTGATAACCATGCATTGCAGTTTGTAAGTCAACAAGAGAAGTTGAACCAGAAGCATGCAAAATGGGTAGAGTACATGCAAAATTTCACATTTTTCATTAAGCACATTTCGGGGACTGCTAACAAAGTGGCTGATGCTTTGAGCAGGAAATTTTTATTGTTGTAGGAGTTCAGAGTCAAAACATTGGGTTTTGAAAATCTGAAGGATATGTATGCAGGTGATGCAAACTTCGGGGAAGCATATGAAGCAGCTGAGAATCCAGTTCTCAGGGATCGGAGTGCATGGATAGAATTCATGATCCAGGAAGGATTGTTGTTTAGAGGCAATCAACTGTGCATTCCAAATTGCTCCATGAGGGAGAATTTGGTGAAGGAAAAGCATAGCAGAGGATTAGCAGGTCATTTTGGACATGACAAAACATTCGCGAAGCTGAGCGAATCGTATTTTTGGCCGGGGATGCTCACCGATGTCAAACGGTTCATTGACAGATGCAGGATATGTCAACATGCGAAGGGCTGAAAGCAGAATGTTGGGTTATATCAGCCATTTCCCATACCTGAGAGGCCATGGGAGGCGATTAGCATGGATTTTGTTTTGGGTTTGCCGAGGACTCAGCGAGGAGTTGATTCTATCTTTGTGGTGGTGGACAGGTTTTAAAAAATGGCACATTTCATACCGTGTCATAAGACCAGTGATGTGACCCACATCACAAACTTATTTTTTAAAGAGATTGTATGACTGCATGGATTGCCAAGAAGCATAGTCTCGGACAGGGATACAAAGTTCATAGGTCATTTTTGGAGGACGCTATGGAAAAAGATGGGGATTAATTTGGCATTTATCTCAACTTACCATCCGCAGACAGATGGGCAGACCGAAGTGGTCAACAAGAGTCTGGGAGATCTATTGAGGAGCTTGGTGACAGAGCACCATAGCAGTTGGGACCAGATATTGCCACAGGCGGAGTTCGCGTACAACGATTCGGTGAATCGGAGTACAGGGAAAAGCCCATTCCAAATTTTGTATGGGACACAACCGAGGGGAGTTTCTGAGCTCAGGGAGTCAGGACAGGTTGAAACTAGCAGCGTGAGCGCTGAAGAATTTGCTGAAGCGATGGAGGAACTTCACAGTCAGGTGAAGCAGCGATTGATGAAATCAAATCAAGAGTATAAGCGCAGAGCAGATCAGTGGAAGAGACAACTTCAGTTTGAAGTTGGGGATATGGTTCTAGCGCACTTGAGGAAAGAAAGGTTCCCAAGGGGAACATATAACAAGCTCAAGATGAAGAAAATCAGGCCATGCAGTGTTTTGAAAAAGTTTGGAGAGAATGAATATGAGCTTGAGTTGCCGGAGGGCATCGGGATATCTTCGATATTCAAAGTTTCGGATTTATACCCATACAGGGTTGGAGAAGAAAACACTGGAACTGAGGAACCAGTGGTCCAGTGGCAGAAACAATTGCCAGTTGCACATAAACCACATATGGAATGCATACTGGACAAGCGACTGGGAAAGAAGACCAGGCGGAAGAAGTATTTTGAATACCTGGTGAGATGGAAGAATCACCCAGTGGAGGATGCCAGCTGGGAGACAGAGGCAGTGATACAAAAGCATGGGCAGACTGTGCAGGAGCTCATGGACAGGAGCCCATGAAATCTTTGGAGCCGAGGAGTATGATGCAGGAGCATCTCTCACTCATCAAGCGAGCCAGCGCATGGAGCAGTGAAAGACAACTGGACAAGCCAACAAACTTCTTTTTGAATTTTACCTTGATATTTGTTGCGCCAAGCATTAATGAGTTAATGTAATGAAGCGCACTTGTATTGTATTATAGATAAGAAGGCATTTATTAGATTTAATGCTATTAGATAGGAATTTATTGTAGATTTGATAGTTGTAGAATTCGAGAGGGAAAACGGAATATAGGCACCCTCCTTTGTACATTGTAACATATTGATGATCATCGAGAGCAAGTAGAGCAGAAGCAGAGAATTGGTGAAGAACACCCATGTATAGATATAATTAATAGAAGGAAGTCTTTGATTCACTTTCATGGTTTGTGTTGTTTCTCTGTGTTGATATTGTGCTCATGTGTGTTTGCATTCTGTCATACGTTTGCTTTGATATGCTGCATATGTGATTTCATAGTTGATTTGGAATCTGTTTGAGAGAGAGGAGAATGAGTTTCAATTGTTTCTCTGTCTGAGCCACAAGATTCTTGCATAGAGTGCAGTGAAATTCATCCACATAGAGTGCGTTGATGAGGCTAGATAGTTAAACTCTTATTCTCATCTGCCCAGAGTTGAATTGGGTTATTAGAGCCGTGCAGGATAAGTGCAGGCCAGATTTGAAGCCTCAAAAGTTAGCTTGAGCATAGAAGGATCGGGATTATTGTTGCTGCAAGTGCACAGGATCCAAAGGACTCAACGCCTGGAGAGGTGTTGGAGGTCGAGCACAGGAAGCGTGTGAAAAATCCCTGAAGGAGTTAGAGGAACCAAGCTCAGGAGGGATAGTTCCTTCGTGAACACTATGGGAACAGACCCAGGAGAGGCACGAACAGTAACAGAGCTTTGGAGCAGGAGAAATCCTCAAGGAGGAGAATCGACGGCTAGGGATTGCTGTGGAGAATCATGAATTCCCGCAGACCATCAGATCTGGGAGAAGTAGCGAGGGATTTAACTCTTGAGCGCATGAAGAACCCATAGCCATCGCATATTGTCATATTGGGGTTTGCGAGGGAAAGAGTTTATATCCTTCAAAATCGCGAGGAGCGATTCCTTGAATTAACCGGAATCGTTGATTTCCAAGGGACAGGTGGCACGAGATCCTGAGAGGTCGGGATTAGGCATTCGGGACTTTCCATTGCAAAGGAAGTGTGAATAGTGAAATCGCGATCCCGCGATTCCCGATTGAGTGGAGAGAGGAGGTGACGTGGCAGGGAGGCTGCGCACATGCCATCGAAGTTTGGGGTTCGGGGATTCACCGTGTATATGAATCGCAGCATCGTAGGTGCCGATTTCCCAATAGGGAAATCCCCAATATACGAAACCGTTGACTGTTGACCCATCGAGGTTCGGGGTTTAGAGTTTCACGGGGACATGTACACAGGCTTCACGAAATCGTGAAACCCGATCTCCCAAGAAGCGAAGGGGAGATCGCCGAAGGAGTTACTGTGGGTAGTGAGAACTCTCGAGAGGAGTTGGAAGAGTTCTTTGACTCTTCGGGCCTGAGACGAAGAAGGTCCTGGTGGGAGCAGGTTGGACCGTGAGGGTGGCGACGTCTGCAACAAACCTGCTCATGGTTGATGATGATCCTAGTATGAATGTCAACCTGTTCCAAGGCCTAGCCTATCATATCATGGTAAGGGATGATTCTCGGTCGTGCTGCTATCTTGTGCAACTCCAAATGTGTTATATGTCTAAGCTTAAATATATAAGAGTCGTAATCTTCCTCAACAGAGTCTTCTAGACAGTTGATGATTTCATGTCTCAGGACCTCAAAAACTTGTGTCTAGGTTTTATTGCCTTTCGTGACTCGCGTAGTAGTGTCTAATAGAACATATGCATTCGGGTTTGAATCCTCACCCGCCGCGTCAATATTTTTTTCTATTTTTTGTGGCGCTATAATCCTTGAGGAAACAGAGTGAACTTACCTATTTCAGGAGAAGTCTATGAGTTCTTTACTAGATAGAACTACTAATTGTGAGTGGTGAAAGTGATTTTCAAATTGAAGTTCTTTAATTCAAACAAAAGTTTATCTATCTTCGTATAACCTCACCGATGAGGAATTTATTAACCTTAATGGAATTGACTACCTGGGAATGAACAATATTTGTTTGAATTCATTACCCTTAATCGACCATAAATGCCATCAATACTTCGATGGTTCACGTTTGGGACCTTTGGATGTGACACAGTGGAAACCTCACGAATCGTGAACCCGCAGAGGAGTTAATCTCTAGACAATCGATTTTAAATCTTAATTAATCATGTTTAAAATGTTGTATTAACTTCAAGTGTTTCGGAAGTTCGGAATTTAGGGGTTTTGAATATAGCAGAAAGGAAATTTCTCAAAATCTGAAACTACGAAGTAGTTAATTAACTCTTAATCACGATTAACTTTCGATATTAAATATTTTATTAATTCCTTTTTACTCTTTTGAAAGGTCCAATACTTCGACCTTTTGAAACTTCGGTGACTTCTAGACTCACTCTATGTTAAAATCCCGAAGGGCCATCTCCCAGAGTGACATGGCAGAGATGATGTCATTTTGGATGACGTGCCAATAAAAGAGAGGTGCCACGTGTCACTCAAGAGCATGTGAATCATCCAACAAAAGTTTCAAAAATAAGTGCCATGTGCTAGCTCATGAAAGATTTCAAAGACCCATGTCCTATGACTTGTGTTAGTGAGCTCTTTAGGATTTATCGCGAGCTGTTACTTTC
>ML812745.1:2728-31179 GCA_009831015.1 Picea engelmannii
CTGCACTCCTCCGCGTGGAAGAGTGTACATACTTCTGGGGTGTAAATACTTCATGGGGTATAAACACGGCTGAAAGCAAGGACCTCTGAATCATGAAGATAATCAGGCTCCACCACCAACACAGAAGCTATATATACACGGTACAGAGAAGAGATGGGGTTGTTGTTGTTGTTGGAGTTTGTTGTGGTTGTTTTTGCTGAAGGTGATTCATGTGTGAAGAAGGAGGAGAGTGCAGCAGTTGAATAGCACAGAAGAGGAACTGTGCAGTGAATGGACATGGTGCACAGAGCATAAAAGGTGGAAGAACAGACAGCACAAGTGATGTGTGCAGAAAGGCAATGAGGCAGACAGAGCAACGAAATGAAGGAGAACAGTGATGAGTCTGGTAAGCCATTGTTGAACATCATATCACTGTAATAAGTTTCAGTAGCAAAGATTTATATTTCAGGGTGGTTGGGTGGAACTAGGGAGGACTGGTGTCCTCAAAGGTTCAAGTGGGTTCTTGAACACAGGGAGTTGGTGCTTCCTTCTAGTTGGTGCTAGAGAAACTAGGGAGTTGGTGCTTCCTTCTAGTTGGTGCTACAGAAACCAGGGAGTTGGTGCTCCCTTCTAGTTGGTGCTAGAGAAACCAGGGAGTTGGTGTTTCCTTCTAGTGGGTGCTAGAGAAAACAGAGAATTGGTGCTCTCAGCAAGTTGCAGCTTGCAAAACTGAGGTTGTAGCCTCATTATGAGTTGGTGCTCATATGTATGATACTGTAAATAATGTAACTATTACTTATCATATAAAGAAAAAGAGGTTTTTACCCTGTATGGGTTTCCTCGGGAAATATCTGTTTCTGTGTTTCTCTTATATGTGACTGATGTTGAATGTGCCATTGTTTATTTCCCCGCATTAATGTGATCATCATTCAGTGTTTTTGCAAAGAGTTTAAAAGAAGCATAATTGTTTAAGCACGGTAACAACTGATTCACCCCCCCCCCCTCTCAGTTGTCCAACAGGAAGGGAATAGTAAAATCATTCATCTGAGTTTTTGTACAGGCTACTACCTGCTTCCACTGTTGCTTTTCTTTACCCTTCTTATTATCTAGAAATTTTGATGCATAATGATCATTCTTATGACAATTGAAGCACTTGATTTTACTCAAATCCTTATTTCTTGGCTGTGAAGTTGACTCCTCACTCTTCCCCTTACCCTTGATGGATCCTTTACCTCTTCTCTTATTTGATTGAACAAATAGGGCTAGGTTCTCATAACCATCCTTCTTGTCATCCTTTGACTCCATTCGAGTCTCCTCCTAGATAAAATCATCCCAAAGCCTCTCAAAGTCAGGAAGATTTTCCCAAGCACAAATACCTTTGGCAAATGGTCCCCATGAAGCTAGGAAACCATTCAATGCCATGTTCCCTTGTTAGAAAAATAGGATCGCAAAGCAATAAAATAAAACAAATGCAAAAATAAAACACAGAAGATACACAATACAATAGAGACACAAATATATGTGGTTCACCCAGTGTGGGCTACGTCCATAAGAGAAATTGCTAGGTCCTTCCTTATTATTATCCAGTAAAATGAAGGGATACAACCTACAACACACCCACTATAACTTCCTCTTCTTTCTCTCACAATATCCTCTCTCGAAATACAATACTTGCAATAATACACAGTCACAATACAATTCTCTCATAAAATAGGGTTGTCTTCTAAGGAAAAAAAAAACCCTAAAATAACTTCTACCATCATATCTATGACCTTATAATGAACGGTCCATATTGACTATGAAACTACAATATTTTACAAGGAAATTTTTTCCAATATTTCGCTTCGGGGGCGCTACCCCCGAATCCCCTGCCAGGGAGGCTACAAAAGCAGTGACAATTGTGGGGAGGAAATCCCCCCCCCCCACACACACACACCCATTAGGGAATGGGGTCCAAGCAGAGTTGAAACAAAACTCTTAATCAAAAAGATAATCAAGCTCCACAACCAACAAACTCCCACTTGGAGACTGATCACAACAAATCCACTGATGTTGTACCTGTTGGACTATACTGCACCTTGGACCTGGAAAATTTCTCATCTTCACCTTCATGCTTGAAGTCTAACTGAAACTAAACAGGAACTCAGTTTCTCCCTGGTTACTCCCTTTGTTAACATGTCTGGAGTATTCTGGCTAGTATGTATATTTTCCAACTTCAAATGTCCATCTTCCAAGACAGATCATATGAATTGGTACTTGAGTTGTATATGATTACTCTTCGAATGGACGGTTGAGTTCTTCTCAATATGAATGGCACTCTCGTTGTCACAGTACAATCTTCTATTCTCCTACTTATTTCCCAATTCCTCCATAAAACTTTATAACCAAATCATCTTTTTACTAGCCTCTGTAGCAACAACACACTCTGCCTCTGCTGTTGAAAGTGCAACAACTTTTTGCAGTTTTGAAATCCAACTTACTGTTGTTGCATCTATAGTAAAAACATATGATGTGGTGCTCCTCCTACTATCTTTATCACCTTCCATATATGAATCAACATATCCCTATAGAATAGTGTTTGAACCTCCAAAACCTAATGCATGAGTAGCAATACCTCTCAAATACTCGAGAATCCATTTTATTTCTTCCCAATGTTCTTTACCTAGATTTTTCATATACCTACTCACAACTCCCACTGCATGTGTAATATCTGGTCCTGTGCAAACCATCACATACATCAAGCTACCAACTACGGATGAATAAGGGACCCTGGACATGTATTTTATCTCCTCATGTGTCTTAGGACACATTTCTTTGGTTAATTTGAAATGGCTAGCCAAAGGTGTACTAACTAGTTTTGCATTCTACATTCTAAACCTCTCCAACACCTTCTCTATGTACTCACCCTGAGACAATGTCAATTTGTGATTTTTCATGTCTCTTGTTATTCTCATACCAAGAATTCTCTTTGCAACACCCAAATCCTTCATTGCAAACGAATTAGATAATTTCTTCTTGAGCACATTTATATCCTGCATATTAGACCCTGCAACAAGGATGTCATCTACATACAATAGCAAGATAATATAGCTTCCATTTTCTAGCATTTTAAAATAAACACAGTGATCATAATGGCATCTAATATAACCTTGTTCTATCGTAAACTTGTCAAACTTCAAATACCACTGCCATGGAGCTTGCTTTCCAAATCCCCATGGAGAAAAGTTGTTTTTACATCTAATTGTTCAAGATGCAAATATTCTATTGCCACAATACTTAAAATATTCTTAATTGAAGTCATTTTAACAACAGGAGGAAATATTTCATCAAAATATATACCTTTCTTTTGTGCAAACTCCTTTACAAAAAGTCCCGTGTACATTTTTTTCCCTCCATCTTCTTCCTTCAACTTGTAAACCCATTTATTTTTCAATGCTCTTTTTCTTGCAGGAAAATGAACCAAGTCTCAAGTTTGGTTATTTACCAAGGAATCCATTTCCTCTTTCATGCCTTTCTCCCACTTCTTTTTAGTGTCTATCTGCATTGTCTCTTCATAACATTCTAGTTCACCAGAATCAGTCAACAATAAATAATACAATGAAGGAGAGTATCATTCAGGAAGTCTACTTAACCCGGTAGATCTTCTAACAACACTTGTAGGAGTTTCAGGTGCCTGCTTCTCCTGTTGTTGTACATTGTGTTTTTATGGTACCTTTGGAATTTATTTTTCAGTGATCTCATCAAGCATTGTGTATTCTAGTTTTTCTTTTTCATGTTTCTTTCCCTACAACTGATCTTTGTACATGACCTTCTCATTGAATATGACATCTCTACTCCTAATTTTTTTTTATTTTCATAATCCCATAAGTGATAACCAAAATCATTGACAGCATATCCAATAAAGGTACACTTCTTGGATTTTACCTCAAGATTTGTTCTATTTTCTTTATCAATATGGACAATTGCTTCACAACCCAAAGTCTTCAAAAAAGAATAGTTTACCTTTTTACCTGTCCATGCCTCCTCTGGAATTCCTCCATCCAAAGAGCTTGAAGGTCCTATGTTTATTAAGTAAACAACAGTATTTACAGCATCTGCCCAAAACTATAAGAGCAACCTAGAATGCAATCTCATACTCCTTGCATGCTCTATGATTGTCATGTTCATCCTTTCTGACACACCATTTTCTTGTGGTGTTCATTGAACTATTTTCTCTCTACAAATGCCATGGTATGAAAAATAATCACAAAACTCCTTGCTGCAATATCCACCTCCATTGTATGATTTGAGACACTTCAACCTTTTTCCTGTCTCATTCTCAACCAAAGCTTTCCATTTCTTAAAAGTATCAAAAACATCATAATTTTGTTGAATGCAATAAACCCAAGTTTTTCTAGTTGCATCATCAATAAAAGTAACATAAAAACAAGACCCACCTTGAGATGATACATGAGCCGGTCCCCATACATCTGTATGTACAAGCTCTAACCTTTTACTCTTCTTTTCTTTTCTGACTCTGAGAAATAGGACTCTCTTATGTTTTCCATAAACATAATTCTCAGAGAAATCCAAATCAATTTGTTTAAGATATGACAACAAATTCCTTTTGTGAAGTATTTGCATCCCCTTTTCACTCATGTGTCCAATCCTATGATGCCACAGTGTTGTATCCACTCATGTAGAAGTTAAAGAGATAGAAGAGTCAGTATTACCAGTACATAAATACAATGTACCTACCTTCTCTCATTTTGATATCACCAGTGATCCTTTGGTGAAATTCCATGCCTTATTTGTAAATATGGATATACAACATTTAATTTCCAACTTCCCTGTTGAAATTACACTTTTCCTTAGATCTGGAACATGTCTTACCTCTTTCAACAACCATTGGTTTTTGTTCTTTTTCTTTATTTGTACCTTTCCCATTCCAACAATTTTGCATGGTGCATCATCACCCAAATGAACCTGTCCAAAATCACCTTGAACATAATCTAAAAAATATTTCCTATGGGGTGTGGCATGAAATGAAGCCCCTAAATCTACTACCCAAGACTCGGAAATATTATCTACAGAAAGAATCAAAGCACCTTGTAACACATCATCTATTACATTTGCTTCTTGATTTTTCTCTTGATGTCCATCTCTTTGTTTCTTTGGAGCTCTATAGCCTTTCTACAGATGTCATTTCTTCCCACAATTCCAGAACTATATATTTCCCATTCTAGATTTGGATCTTCCCTTCCTAGAATTCTCATGGTCCCTGAGCCCTTTCCTCTATCCTTTCGTCTTCCCCTATTCTCCATGTTTGACACATTATCTGATGTCTCACTTGTGCTTTTCCGTCTCATTTCCTCACTAAGGATAACACCAACAACATCATCAAATGTTAGAGTGTTTGAACCAGGGAGAGAGTTACTTACAGCCATGACCAGGTTATTCCATATTTTTGGTAATGAGAACAGTATTAGAAGAACCCTGACCTCATCATCAAAGTCTACTTTTACATAACTTAGCTGATTAGTAACTGTATTAAATTCATTTAAATGATTTGCAATAGGCCCGCCTTCTGACATCTTCATATTAAATAATTGCTTCATTAGAAATACCTTATTGTATGCTGAGAGTTTTTCATATAGTTTATCCAATGCATCCATCTGCTCCTTCGTTGTCTTTTCTTTTGAAATATTGAAAGCCACTGATACTGCCAAGATCATCCATATCATTCCTAGTGCCTTTCTGTAAAGAATCTCCCATTCTTCGTCCTTCATGGTCGTTGGCTTCTTTTCTATTCCACCCAATGCTAGGAATAGATCCTTCTGATATTAATAATCTTCCATCTACATCTTCCATAACTAGTAGTTTTGTCCTATAGATTTCTCGACCCTAAACTTTTCATCTTCCACCATTGCTCCCACTCGAATCAGGAACCCTCTTTTCATGTGAGTTACCTTTTTATCTGATACCAGTTGTTAGAAAAACAGGATCACAGAGAAATAAAATAAAACAAATGTAGAATTAAAACATAGAAGATACACAATACAATAGAGACACAAATATGCGTGGTTCACCCAATGTGGGCTACGTCCACCAAATAAATTTGCAGGTCCTTCCTTATTATTATCTAGTAAAATGAACATTCCTTTCTCTTAAAATAGAATATTTGTGATAATACACAGCCGCAATACAATTCCCTCATAAAAGAGGGTTTCCTTCTAGGGAAAATAACCCTAAAATAACTTCTATCGTCAGATCTAAGACCTTATAATGAATGGTTCAGATTGACTACGAAATTACAATATTTTACAAGGTAATTTTTCTCAATATTTCACTTCGGGGGCACTGCCCCTAAATCCCTTGCTGGGGGGGGGGGATACAAAAATTGTCGCCACCCCCCCTAGACCCCCTTGGCGACAGTTGTGGGGGGGAAATCCCCCTCCCCACACCCCCCATCAGGGAATGAGTTCCAAGCACAACTGAAACAAACCTATGAATCAGGAAGATAATCAACCTCCAAAACCAACATCACTAGCTCTGCATATTCAACCTTCTCCTCAACTATTGCAAGTTTATCATGAAACTGTGTGATCTTCATTAGGTAATTGGTGATTGTGTCTTATTTGTTCATCAATACGGATCTAATTTTGTTTTGGAATATCAACTTCCTATTTATGCTCTGACTCCAGTAGAGAATAACCATGGCAACAAACATCACCTTCATTGTTTTCTTCTTGGATACATTGGGGATTAGACGATCCTTTATGTCATCCAATATCATTTGCTTGGATTTCACTACCCTCTTGTTGTGAGCTACCAACTTCTGTGGATCTGTAGGCCGAGTAAAAATGCTCTTGACAATATCCTAGAGATCATTCTCTTCTAGTAAGAGTGTAACCCTCACCTTCAATGATAATAAATTTGAGGAACCATCTAATATTGCCTCAAACCTTAGGCTAGTTGATTCCATCTTTGAGATCGACCACACAAACTCCCAAATATGAAAATGAAACTTTGAAACCCTCTCATTGTTGTTCCTTCTTCCTTACAATTGATTTACCATTGAAAATCCTAGAAAATGTCTATCAGATAAATAAGCTCTGATACCATGTGAAATTCTCAATCCCTAGGTGACGAAAGTCCTTATGATCTCAATCAAACAAGTAGATTGTTGAATTTAATTATTGCAGAGATCAATTTTAGATCCTAGCATTAATCGCACAATAGTTGGAAATCAAATAATGGAAGCATAAAATTGATTACACACATACACATGGTATTACTCCTTCAAATCCATATTTTCATTCCTTCGAAAAAATTACAAGGAAACCTCCACAAGCTGCCCAAAAACAACATTGCATGAATACCAAAAATACAACTAAAATTGAGTGGAACAACCTATTGGGAGAGTATGGCTTGTACATATGTCGATACAAGTATATCCATATGACTATATGGATATGTATGGTACTACATATACAACTATACATACTTTTGTATGATTGTAGGAAATTGTTATGTATGTTGTATAGACTATACAAGATTATGTGTTGCCAAAAACATCTATTTCCTAGCTTTCTGCTCTCTTTCCCTCTCTATCATTCAACCTACTCAACTACTCAAGTGTTCAAGTGTGTATGAACTCTGTATATTGACCTATCTTGTTAGTTTTAGCTGAGGCCAAAACCCAAATCTATTTCTGAGATTACTCCTAGTCTAAGTCATGCATGCATGAAATACACTTTTTAGACTCAACTACTAAAAATAAGACTTTCATTTTTTAATTAAAGTGAACTACAAAATAAAATTTACTTTTCAAAAATATCTTAAACTACTTCTCGCAAATTCACACAGAACCTACTGGGAAGTTCTTATCCAAGCTATAATTCTCAAGAATTACAAAGATGTGTAAGAACCCAAAGTTAAAGGATAAAAAACATAGTTTAATTATTTCTTACAAGATGGTTACTTGTTTAAAGACAAACAATTGTGAATTATAGAAGGATTTGATGAGAAATAATTTGGTCAAAGAGTTGTATAATGATATATTAGGTGGACAATTTGGCTATCGTAAGGCACATGCATTGTTGGAAGAGAATTATTACTAGTGAGTTTAAAGAAGGGGCTAAGGAAATTATGGAGCAACATGAAAATTGTCAAATGATAGAGGGGCAATTTTAGAATATTGGACTGCGCACATTGTTACTAATATCGAAGATCCCTTGTGTTACGAGGAAAATCTCTCTATGCCAAGGGGTAAACCACAACAGATGAAAATGACTGTAGAAATAAACTCTAATATCGAGTATGTTATATAAACAAATATGCTAGAAAGACAAGATAAAAGGCCTACCTCGTCCAAACGTTCGATGAAGTCCATCATTGAGCACTTGACCCAAAGAAATATACCTGCAACTAGTCCTCAACAACCAAGAAATGCAAGCATATGGTGATAATAGATAATGTTAGCACATTCAATAGCATAATCCATCAATATTCATAACAAATACGCCCATGGAATAACAATTCAAATATTCGCAAGATATCAATTGGACGACAAAAGAGTATTTCTATTAAGATGTAATCAACAGAAGTGAATGAGTTACAAACTTCTGTGTCGGCACGGTTCGGAACTGAGAAACTAAGTTCCTTCCAGTTGGGCCTCCACCACTTCAATCCTCCACCAAAGGCAAGTCCATATAAGAGAGACAATGAGGTTCTCAATCAATAAGGGAAGATCTTGGGGGTTGAACAATGTGTTCAGACTTAAAGGACAAAGGGATGCAGACTCAATGTGAAGTGAATAATTTCTCCAGAGTAACTTTGCTCTCAAAGTTGAATTCTTTCTCCTCTTTTCCATAGCTCGGATTTGGCCCATTTATAGCCTTCAAGTGGAACTGAAGGGCCGAGTCAGAACATTTCCAGTATATGGAAGGACGAGGATCATTGATCTCGTGACGTGACATGGAAACCCGACACCATTTTTTAATTTTGGGCACAAATACAGATGTACGCGGGTTGTAGTGGTGCAACCTGTGTATACGCATGTTGTAATATAGGCAAGGTGCGTATATGTGAAAAAATCATGTTTTTAGCTCTTGGATTTGCAAAAAGGGACTTCAATTCTACATAGGGAAATGGAAAAGGGCCCTTTGTGTAAGATTGCATAAGGTGAGGAAAATGCTATAACACCTTGGAAGGAAATTTTGATTGATTTTGTACCTAGACTATTAAAGAAACAACATGAATTTTATGCAGTACATTTCCTTGTGGTTGCTAGGTTTTCAAAGATGGAATATATTTGAACTTGCAGGAAGACAAGTGATGCAATTTACTGCACAAATTTATTCTTCAACAAAGTTGTGGGAATCCTAGGTTGTTAAAGACAATCACCTCATACAAGCAGACTGTATTTTTAAGTCATTCTTGAAAATGCCATAGAAAAAAATGGGAGAAAAGTTATAGTTTAGTTTAACATACCATCCTCAAACATATCGAAAGACTAATGTGACAAACTAAATTTTGGGAAATATACGAAATTTTTTGGTTGGAGACAAAATGAAGTTGTCTAGTCAAGTATTAACACAAGTAGAGTTCTCATATAATAATAAACTATTAAATGACTCTATCGTATTTACTTCTTTTAAGATAATCTGTCGGAGGAGTCTAATAAAAGCGACATATTTGATTAATTTACCCACTAACATGAAGAGGACTAATGGTACAAACTCTTATTCCATGTGTAGAATACGCAGAGAAAATGTATGCACAAGTCAAAGAAAGATTGCAAGAAAGTAGCATGAGACATAATGAGAGCATATATGTGCACCTAAGATTCAATACACATGAAGTTGAAGACCAATTGCTAGTGCACATGAGAGTTACTATCTTGTAGGCATGTACAACCAATTGAATGTTAGGAATATAGGACCATGCATAATCTAGAGGAAGTTTAGAGAAGGCATGAAGTAACAAATTGAATCTTAGGAAGATGAGGTTGTGCATAATCTGGAGGAAGTTTAGAGATAATGCATATGAGGTAGAGTTTCTTAAGGAGTTTGATAGTTTTATTATCTTCAATGTCATAGAATTGTATTCACATAAATAAGGAGATATCATTACATATGAAGATGAATAGAACACTAAAGAGAGAGGTTGAGAAAGAACCCTAAAGAGATAAAACAAGTGTTGTAAGAGACAGAAATTCAAACAAGAAATGTTGAGTACAAACAATATTACTAAAATGGAAAGATGAGCCAAATGAATACAATATGTGGATTTCAAAGGCAGAGTATAAGAAAACTTTGAGTGATACAAATTTAGTGGAAGGACATGCTAATTTGTTTTTACAAGGGGAATTTGATGTAGGAGCATCAAATTTGACTCGTATTCAAAGGCGACATGACTACTGCCAATATAATATAATACTCCTTTCCCGCCCGTCTTTTTTGTTTTTCATAATTAACTAAATGTTATGATATAGAGAAGGAAATGAGTGTCGCAAGTAAGCAAAACTAGTTCCAACGGTGGAACATACCTATGCTCAATGCAAGGAAGTGCATGAGGGAGATGGACACTCAGGGGAATGTTCCCTCTTGAGTATGGGGTATCAAGTTGCAAAGGATATAAACAAGGCTCTGCTTGGTTGAGGATGCAAAATTTCTAAGGCAAACGGTATATAACACAAAGCGAGAACCGACAATAGGCTCAATACTGCACGCAAGGGCATGATATGCAATCCCAACTTAACGCCAAAAAATGTCCTTTTCGTAATATTAGTCTACTTGGTTTGAAAAACGGATAAACTTGTACCAAATAGACGTCCTTTCAAATCCAATTTACAAGTGTGAAAGATACAAGTTCACTCGACAATATTTTCGCTTTTTGAAGACAAGTCGGAAAATAACTTAAATCAAACTCATCTGGGAGTCCTCTAGGTATAGGTCAGCATGTTTATGAGGGAGAAATGAGGTTCAACATAAATTCTTGTATTATTGACGCAAACACGCACCACCTACGCGTGTCCCGCTCCCACCAGGACCTTCTCTAACTCCGGCCCGAAGAGCTAAAATGCTCCTCCACTCCCTCGTTGGAAGTTCCTTACCCACAGAATTCTCCTCCCGCGATCTCCCTTCCAAATCGGGAAATCAGAATTCGCAATTTCACGGATTCGATGGTTGCGTGTTCCTTGCTTCTCAATTCCCCGAAAACCCGATGTGTCGATTCCCTGGTGAAACCTGTCCTCCCTGCTGTCGCTTATACCCCACACACCTGCGGAAATCGGGAAATTGTCGATCAGGAATTCACGATTTCTGTGGCACCGTTTCACAGGACTTCCCAAGTCTCGAACCCCGATACGCGATGCCACCTGTCAATACCACACGCTCTCGCCATGGGACCTATCGCAATTTGGGGTTTCGCGTTTCCTCCACGATCCCTTCGACTTCAAAAGTTCTGAAGTGTCGAATCTCGATTCTCCCGGGATCTCGTGCCACCTGTCCTCTAGCAACCGACGGTTCTGATGAACTCGAGAAATCGCTGATCGCGATATCAACGGGTATGAAACTCTTGCATATGCAAACTCCGATATGTTGATATGCGATGGCTCTTGATTCCTCCTGCGTTGAATGGCTAACTCCCATGCAACTTCTCCAAGATCTGACGACCAACGGAACTTCACGAATCTCCTATGCGAATCTTGACCGTTGATTCTCCTCCTTGGAGATTTTTTTTCGATATGAACAAGTGTCCCTACAGCGACTTGTTCTCCCACTCCTGTGCGGGCGACTTCCCCTCACAGCTTCATCGACATGAACCTTTCTATGGTCCTTTCAATGCTATCCCAAGGGTTCTATCCCTCCTGAGATTATCCTAACTTCGCAAGTCTATGTGAAGAATTATTGCGTGCACTCCTTGCGGCAAAGATCCGAATACGACCAAGTATTGGGACTCTTCAGTTTTCTCCCTCCTGCAGCAGAAATCTTCCACTCCCTTAGCTCAGAATCGCAACCCTGAGTCTTCATCTAGCCTGCGCACACTTGCACGGCTCCGGTGCCAAACCTGCACTCTCGGGAACTTATAACAAAGGTTGTCTCTATCTGAACCCTGCAGTCACGCACTCCTTGCAGACAAATTCCACTGCACTCTTTGCAAGAATCTCTGGTTCAGACTAGAGAAACAATTGAAACTAAATTCCTATTCTCACAGATCTCAATTCAATTATGAAATCACATACACAGCATATCAAAGCAATGTATGACCAGAAAGCAAACATTCATGAGGGCATAAATAACATACACAGAGAGATAACACCAACCATGAAATTGAATCAAAGACTTTCTTCTATTAATTCAAATATGTACATGGGGTTCTGCACACAATTTCTCTGCTTGCTCTTCTCTTTTGAATGCTTGATGATAATACAATGTACAAAGGAGGGTGCCTATATTATGTTTCCCTCTCAAATTCTACAACTATCAAGTCTACAATCAATTCCTATCTAACAGCATTAAATCTATTAATTGCCTTCCTATCTACTAAGGACGTGAGCTTATCTGCTCAAGGTCCATTACAATGTACAAGTGCGCTTCATCAAATCAAGACATTAATGGTTTGCGCAACAATATCAAGGTGTTTCAAAATTTGGTGCTGGCGTTGTCCAGCTGTCTTTTCTGCTCCACGCGCTGGCTCGCTTGATGAGTGAGCGATGCTCCTGCATCATACTCCTCGGCTCAAAAAAATTTCATGGGCTCCTATCCATGAGCTCCTGCAAGGTTTGTCCATGCCTCTGTATCACTGCTTCTGTCTCCCAGCTGGCATCCTCGACTGGTTGATTCTTCCATTTTACCAGGTATTCAAAATACTGCTTTCTCCTGGTCTTCCTTCCTATTCGCTTGTCCAGTATGTACTCCATCTACAGATTTTCTGCTGCTGGTAATTGCTTCTACCACTAGATCACTGGTTCCTCAGTTCCAGTCTCTTCTTCGCCTACCCTGTATGGGTATAAATCCGAAATATTAAAAATCGGAGATATCCCGATGCCATCCGGCAACTCAAGTTTGTATGCATTCTCTCCAAATTTCTTCAGGACTCTGCATGGCCCAATTTTCTTCATCTTGAGCTTGTTATATGTTCCCCTTGGGAACATTTCCCTCCTTAAGTGTGCCAGAACCATGTCACCAACTTCAAACTGAAGTTGTCTCTTCCGCTGATCGGCCCTGCGTTTGTATTCCTAATTTGATTTCATCAGTTACTGCTTCACCTGACTGTGAAGTTCCTGCATCGCTTCAGCAAACTCTTCAGCACTAGCACTGCTAGTTTCAGCCTGTTCTGACTCCCTAAGCTCAGAAACTCCCCTCAGCTGGGTTCCATATAAAATCTGGAACAGACTTTTGCCTGTACTCCGATTCACCGAATCGTTGTACGCAAACTCTACCTGTGGTAGTATCTGGTCCCAACTGCTGTGGTGTTCTGTCACCAAGCTTCTCAGCAAGTCTCCCAGACTTCTATTGACCACCTTTGTCTGTCCGTCTATCTGCAAGTGGTAAGTTGAACTAAAAACCAAATTAGTTCCCAGCTTTTTCCATAGCGTCTTCCAAAAATGACCTATGAATTTGGTATCCCTGTCCGAGACTATGCTTCTCAGCAATCCATGTAGTCTAACGATTTCTTTGAAAAACAAGTTTGCAATGTGGGTCGCATCGTTGGTCTTCTGACATGGGATAAAATGTGCCATCTTCGAAAACCTATCCACTACTACAAATATGGAATCGACTCCTCTCTGCGTTCTCGGCAATCCTAGAACAAAATCCATGCTAATTGCCTCCCATGGCCTCTCGGGTATGGGAAATGGCTGATATAACCCCGCATTCTGTTTTCGGCCCTTCGAATGTTGGAAAATTCGACACCTGTCAACAAACCTTTTTACATCTGCGCGCATGCCCGACCAAAAATATGATTCGCTCAGCTTGGTGAATGTTTTTTCATGTCCAAAATGACCTGCTAATCCTCCACTGTGCTTCTCTTTCAGCAGATTCCCCCTCATGGAGCAATTCGGAATGCACAGTTGATTGCCTCTGAACAACAATCCTTCCTAGATCATGAAATCTATCCATGGGATCTGATCCCTGAGAACCAGTTTCTCAGCGGCCTCGTATGCCTCTCCAAAATCTGCATCACCTGCATACATGTCCTTTAGATTCTCAAAACCCAATGTCTTGACTTTGAACTCCTGCAGCAACAAACATTTCCTTCTCAAAGCATCAGCTACTTTGTTAGCAGTTCCTGAAATGTGTTTGATCACGAACGTGAAATTTTGCATGTACTCTACCCATTTTGCATGCTTCTGGTTCAACTTATCCTATTGACTCACAAACTACAATGCATGATTATCGCTGTACAATACGAATTTTTTGGGTATCAAGTAATGCCTCCACTTCTTCAACGCTTGTATGATGGCATAGAACTCTTTATCATATGTGGAGTATTTCAGCTTCGTGTCATCCAGCTTCTCACTGAAATATGCAACAGGCCTGTCCTCCTGACTCAAGACCCCTCCTACTGCATATCCACTCGCGTCACACTTCACTTGGAAGGTTTTCTGAAAATTAGGCAACACCAGAATTGGTTGCTCTGTGATCTTTCGCTTCAATAGATTGAAGCTCCTTTCAGCCTCTGTTGTCCAATGAAAAGTCTTATGCCGCTTATTCACTATGTCCATCATTGCGGCACTAATCCCACTGAAATTCCAAATGAATTTTCTGTAGAAACTAGCCAATCCATGGAAACTCCTCACCTCTAAAACATTTCTTGGTGATGGCCAATTCTTTATCATTTCCACCTTCTCAGGATCCATTTTTAACTCATTCGCTGATATGATAAAGCCCAAATAAATGAGCTCTATTTTCATGAAGGAACACTTCTTCATGTTGACCAACAGCTTCTCTTGCTGTAGTCTTCTCATCACAATGGCCAAATGTTTCAAATGTTCAGCCTTGGTCTTACTGAAAATCAGTATGTCATCCAGATACACGACCACAAATTTGTCGATGAATTCCCTCAGGACTTCATTCATCAGTCTCATGAATGTGCTCGGCGCATTCGTCAAGCCAAACGGCATGACCAGCCATTCGTACAAACCCTCATTTGTCTTGAATGTTGTCTTCCATTCATCACCCTCTCTCACGCGAATCTGGTGATATCCTCTCTTCAGATCAATCTTCAAAAAGTAATTTTCCCCACTCAGGCAATCCATCAGATCATCCATTCTCGGCAGTGGAAATCTGTACCTAATGGTGATTTTGTTTATCGCTCTGGAATCTGTACACATCCTCCAGCCTCCATCCTTCTTTGGACTCAATATTGTTGGAACAGCACATGGACTCAGGCTCTCCCTAACCAATCCTTTATCCATAAATTCTTGTACCTGCCTTTTTACCTCCTCATTCTCTTGCGGTGTCAATCTGTACGTAGCCTTGTTCGGTAAACTTGCTCCGGGTATGAGGTCTATGTGGTGACTCACACTCCTCATTGGTGGTAATGGACGAGGTAGTTCGTCCATGATGATATCAGCGAACTCTCCCAGCAGTTCCTGAATCTCATCTGGTAAGTCATCCACTCTTGTGCTAGTCAGGACAATCCTTGGTTTCCTGACCACAAAGAATTGTGGATCTTCCTTCTTCTCCATCTCTGTGAGAAGCTCCTTCCCACTCATGAGAAGTATTGTACTGGTTACTTCCGGCTTTACCTTCTTATCCTTTATCAGAAGCAATCGGTGTGTCATCCCATCCTTCTCCAAGGTATACATGTTCATTCTCCCATCATGAACAACATTTCTATCATACTGCCATGGCCTCCCCAATAATACATGACAGACATCCATGGGGAATACATCACACAGGACTCTATCCTTATATTCACCCTTTTTAAAATCAACCAAGTATTGTTTTGTAACACTTACCTGGTGTCCTTTCTGCAGCCATGATACTTTGTATGGACTCGGGTGATTGGTCGTCTCCAGCTCCAGCTTTTCCACCATCTCAGTCGAAACGAGATTATCGGTGCTTCCGCTGTCCACTATGACCTTGCATTTCCAGCCCTTGGTTTTGCACGTGGTCCTAAACAATCTGGTTCTCTGGGCTGTGTCCTCCGCCTCTTTCTCAGGTTTCAAGAGAACTTTGTGCACTATCAACAACTTCCCACTTCCAGTATCTCCATCATCCACATTACGCCTTTGCGCCTCAGTGATGTGAGCTTCTCCTCTGTCCATTTTCCTGTCTGGACAGTCAACGGCTTTGTGTCCGTCCTTTCCACATGTGAAACATGTGATGACTCCTCCTCATCCTCTTCCTCTACCCCTAGTATGAGGAAATGTGTTGGCATCAGCATAACCGCCTCCCTGCTCTGTGTGTTGCCTCCTCGGCTCAGCATATTGTTGCCTTTGCTGCGAGGTTCCACCTCTCTCCGTTTTACCCTGAGGTCTCTTCTATTCCTCCTTAGGCTTCTGATATTTATCCTGGGCAACTGCCTTGCCTCTGGGCTGAATTCTACCTCGCCCTCGCTGACCTTGCTTATGGCTTAGCTTCTCCTCGGCTTTCAGAGCCAATTGGTAAGCATCTTCAACAGTTCTGATAACTGCCATGCTTAACTCATCTTGAATGTCGTACCTCAACCCATTCAAGTATCTCGCCACCTTCTCATCATCGCTCTCCTGATGACCTGCTCTGATGTTGAGCTTGTAGAATTCCTCGGTGTACTCCTTCACCGTCATCAACTTCTGTCTCAGGTTCTACATTCGCCTGAACAGAGTGATCTGGTAATCCCTGGGGATGAATTTTGCTTTCAACTTAGCAATCATCCTGTCCCAGCTTTTGATTTTCTGTTTTCCTTTGGAACGTCTGTCCGCTTGTAGCTCGTCCCACCATAAGGCCGCATGTCCCTTCAACTTGGTAATAGCATGCCTTATCTTCTTGTCCTCTTCGATATCCTCGTAATCGAAGTAGGTGTCAAGTGCTCGGATCCAATCCAGCAACTCTTCTGCATCCAGGCTTCCTTCATAAGATGGAATATCCATCTTCATCTTAGAACTCATCCTAGCGATAGCTTTGATCAATCGCTCTATTGAGGCATCCTCTGTTGTGACCTCTTCGTGTCCAGCTTCCTCTTCCACTTCGGAATCACTGAACTCACCAGCACCGACTCCGCGTCTCTGCACTGTCTCCATCTCCTCAAGCCTTGCTCAGAGATCTCGCATCTATCGTTCCATTTCTGCATTTCCTGCTGGCCTACCTCTTCTCCTCACCTCCCTGTCTTCGGGATCTGGTGACTGTCTTTCTCGTCTCGATGGCATGATGTCTTCTCTCTGTCCTCCTCTTCTGCTACAGAAAGCAAAAGATGTCCGGCTCTGATAACACTCTGACGCAGACATGTGCCACCTACGCGCGTCCCGCTCCCACCAAGACCTTCTCTAACTCTGGCCCGAAGAGCTAAAATGCTCCTCCACTCCCTCGTCGGAAGTTCCTTACCCACAGAATTCTCCTCCCGTGATCTCCCTTCCAAATCGAGAAATAGGAATTCGCAATTTCACGGATTCGATGGTTGCGTGTTCCTTGCTTCTCAATTCCCTGAAAACCCGATGTGTTGATTCCCTGGTGACACCTGTCCTCGCTGCTATCGCTTAGACCCCACACACCTGCGGAAATCGGGAAATCACCGATTGGGAATTCACGATTTCTGTGGCACCATTTCACAGGACTTCCCAAGTCCTGAACCCCGATACGTGATGCCACCTTTCAATACCACACGCTCTCGCCGTGGGACCCGTCACAATTTGGGGTTTTGCTTTTCCTCCGCGATCCCTTCGACTTCAAAATTTCCAAAGTGCCGAATCCCGATTCTCCTGGGATCTCGTGCCACCTGTCCTCTAGAAACCGACGATTCTGATGAACTTGGGAAATCGTTGATCGCAATTTCAACGGGTATGAAACTCTTGCCCATGCAAACCCCGATATGCTGATATGCGATGGCTCTTGATTCCTCCTGCGTTGAATGGCTAACTCCCACGCAACTTCTCCAAGATCTGACGACCAGCGGGACTTCGCGAATCTCCTATGCGAATCCTGACCGTTGATTCTCCTCCTTGGAGATTTTTTTTCGATATGAACAAGTGTCCCTACAGCGACTTGTTCTCCCACGCCTGCGCAGGTGACTTCCCCTCGCAGCTTCGTCGACACGAACCTTTCTATGGTCCTTTCAATGCTATCCCAAGGGTTCTATCCCTCCTGAGCTTATCCTAACTTCGCAATTTTGTGTGAAGAATTATTGCACGCACTCCTTGTGGCAAAGATCCGAATACGACCAAGTATTGGGACTCTTCAGTTTTCTCCCTCCTGCAGCAGAAATCTTCCACTCCCTTAGCTCAGAATCGTAACCCTGAGTCTTCGTCCAACCTGCGCACACTTTCACAGCTCTGGTGCCAAACCTGCACTCTCGGGAACTTAGAACAAAGGTTGTCTCTATCTGAACCCTGCAGTCACGCACTCCTTGCGAACAAATTCCACTGCACTCTTTGCAGGAATCTTTGGTTCAGACTAGAGAAACAATTGAAACTAAATTCCTATTCTCACAGATCTCAATTCAACTATGAAATCACATACACATCATATCAAAGCAATGTATGACCAGAAAGAAAACATTCATGAGGGCATAAATAACATACACAGAGAGATAACACCAACCATGAAATTGAATCAAAGACTTTCTTCTATTAATTCAAATCTGTACATGGGGTTCTGCACACAATTTCTCTGCTTGCTTTTCTCTTCTGAATGCTTGATGATAATACAATGTACAAAGGAGGGTGCCTATATTTCGTTTCCCTCTCGAATTCTACAACTATCAAATCTACAATCAATTCCTATCTAACAGCATTAAATCTATTAATTGCCTTCCTATCTACTAAGGACGTGAGCTTATCTGCTCAAGGTCCATTACAATGTACAAGTGCGCTTCATCAAATCAAGACATTAATGGTTTGCGCAACAATATCAAGGTGTTTCAAAATTTGGTGCTGGCGCTGTCCAGCTGTCTTTTCTGCTCCACGTGTTGGCTCGCTTGATGAGTGAGCGATTCTCCTGCATCAATTATCTATAAGGGACTCTCAGTCCTACGGAAAAAATATCTACATGGGCACCAAATAAACCAGAGGATCTAACTAGGGTACCCATGTTTGGTAAGTCTCTACCATACGACAATGACACTTCTAGTAGCAGATAGAAAGTTATGTATCACTATAAAATGGGTTCATACCTAAGGCATATGAGTGACAGTCATAGGACGAATCAAGTGTGCATGATGGAATGGATACCTATCCTATATGCTCGGTAGAAAAAATACCTGTCAAAATTTATGAACGGACAAAATTTATGAAAGCCGCAAGAATCTGTGGATAAAACTACAAAATCCAACTCAATCCACCATCGTATTAGTCCATTAGGACAAAATGTTCTTCGAAACCATGCAAAGTGGGTAAAAATTTGCTATAAATAGTAAAAACAACCAAATTTACTATACCATTTGTATTTTTTACCCAAATAGTGGATTTTGGACCAAATTACCTCTGAACTTCAACTGGTGACTATGGGAGCTATGGGTGATGGAATCGATGACCGTCTAGACTAGGTAATTTCTCTTCCCCTCCTCTTTCTTTTCAATGGATTAGATTTTGTATTTAGGTTTCAATTTTTAAGTTATTTAGGGCGCAAATTAGAAGTTTAGGTGTACGCAGGCTACCGTTCATCGGGTCGCATATATGTGTGATTATACGCGACAGTCTAAAATACAACCAGCATATACTCAGCTCTATACGTGACTGTGAATGTTGAAGCCCATGTATATGTCTGTAAACAATGTTTTTTATAGATTGCTAACTCAAAAAAGGATTTTCTCTTGCAGGATGTTGCTAGAGTGGAGGGAAAGGGAACATGAGGAGGTAGATGTTGTTGTGGAAAGAGATCCAGGGGCCCAAATGGCCTTGAAAATATGTGGGTTGTATAAGTTTTGGGATCTCAAAGGGATGAGGGCCCAAGTGATATTGCTACAGTTTCTCATGGATTACTGGGATCCATATAGTGAGAGCTTCAACCTTGATGGACAACCATTAAGGATTTAAGTCGAGGACATTTATTTATTGATGGGGTTGTTGAGTGGGGGTGAGGTGGTCAACCTCAAATCCCAAGGAGTTGGGAGTGGTATGAAAATAGAAGAATACATAGACACTCATTATATTGCAGGGACTGAGAAGGTTGGGAGTCAACTCCCCATCTGAGCAATAAACAATCTAAGCCTCAAGATTGTTGTCCTTGTTTTGACATGGATCAAAGGATCAGCCTCATTGCACCAGGAATCGAGGTCGCTTATGTTCTACTATGTAGAGTGCTTGAGACCCACGATGTACGACTGGTGAACCTCACTATTGGCTAACATGAAGAGCCATTTGACAGAATGCAAACAAGGTGGTAAGAGGAACTTCGGGTTCGCTTCCATATTGTGTAGTTTTTTCTTCGAGTGGGATCTAGCTTTGGGACCTAGAGTTGAGATCATTATGCATGGACCTCGTGATCCAGCCATGGCACGGTGGACCGAGGTGATGAGACGGCAGAGGGGAGGTAGGGTGCCCACACCCTGCAACAATGATTTCTTCTATTGGCTGAGACGACAGGTCATAGCTCTAGATGACTACCCTTACACAGTGATCGAATTCATAGGTGACCCTGACATGCCATTACCACCAGGGACCGCCTACGAGGACATACGTATGTCAAAGTTTTTTAAATATTTCATCGTTTTTTATTTTTGTATAGGGAAAAACAAAAATATTTTTGGATGATGTTTAAGTACTAATTAAACATGTATGTGATGTAGACATAGGTCCATGATGGTCAGATGGGCTTCCACGACATCATCGGAGGCACCGGGGAGATGAGGTGGCAAGAGGAGAAGCAGAGAGAGTCCTTCAAAATGTGTGGGGAAATGTGTCTCATTTGACACAAAGGATTTCGATGGTTCAGGTGGAGGATCTATCGAAGGCTATGCAGCGACAGATGGTGGGCATGCCCCATGCTTGGGTGCGACTCTTTCGTCGTCTCACAAATGCCGTAGTTTTCTATCATGACACTCATCTGGCACCACAAGTGTAGATTTCATGACTTTTTTATTATCGGTTTTATATGTGTATTGAGGGTGTTATCCCCATATTTGTACTATAAACAACATATTTTTTTGATATATATATAAAAACATGGTTCTTCTGCTTTACTTATGTTACAATGTGTACATTGATGAGAATGTTTTCATTTCTTTAGTTATGTGACAAATTCCAATCTAAAACTAAATTAGCATATGCATCAGATACATAATTAGAACTCCTAGGTATGTGATGATAAGTAATAAAATCAAATTGTCATTCTAAAAGGCATACCCATAGGAATCATCGAAGTAACATAGGGTCACGCACATGGTAATTGTTGTTCAACTGACATACTACTAACTGGGAGTCTAGGCGAACCTCTAGATAGAGAATACCATGCGAAATGGCATTGTGCAAAAGTTTTATAATGATTCTATATTCAATTATTTTATGGCCCTAGGCATATGCCACCTGAAGACACCAGTAGACCCTCAAGTGAGTAAACAACCCAAGAGGTGGAAGCCAAGTTTTGTGTATGACAACTAGCTCTGTCTTCGAATCCTAAGTAGACCAAAGACTCCATTGGCATCTGCCAACCAAGGGAAAACTCGATAAGCAAGATGAAGATGAGAAAATAAATGGAAAATATATATACACTAAATTAAATTAGTATACAAATATTTAGGCCCAAGTGTGGGTCTCAAGCGTAATATCTTTTCAAGTAGATCCCATTCCTGGGCTCAGCCAACATGTTCCCTTCATAATCTTCTAATTCATAGGCTCCTTTTTCTAAGACACGTCGCATGATATAGGGACCATGCCACATGGGTTTGAACTTTCCTGCCCCTAGTGGTTCTTTGGCTTGAACATATAAAAGGACCAATTCACCCTCAGCGTACAACCGAGGATAGATAGACTTATCATATTAGACCTTGACACATATTTTATTCACTTCGATAGTCGTAGAGGCATCTCAACTCTGCTCGTCAAGACTCTCTAGGTGCACAAGGAGACATTCGAGATTAGAAGTGTCAGGTAGGAGCGCAACTACCAATCTAAGAGAAGGGATTTTGCATTCAATAGGTAATATTGACTCCACACCGTGTATTAACTGGAAAGGAGAAAAACTGGTGGCAGCCTTGACTAAGGTTCGGTATGCCCAAAGTGTGGGATATAGCATGATATGCCAGTCAAATTTGCTTTGGCTGATAGTTTTCTACAAAATTGTCTTGAGAGACTTGTTTACGGCCTCTACCTATCCATTTTATTGGTGGCAGTAAGGGGAAGAATGACCATGCTTAAAACCCATTTTATATGCTAGTTCTTCCATCATTTCATTATGAAAGTGACTGCCATGATCAGTGACAATCTCACTCGAGATTTCGAACCTTGCGATAATTTGATTGAATACGAAGAAGGCGACAGTATTCCCATTGGATTTAACTGTAGGCATGGCCTCGACCCACTTATTAAAGTACTCTACGGCCATGATGATGTGTTGATGTCCCCCAACTGAAGTTGGGTTGCAATCCACAAAGTCCACCCCCCACTTGGTGAAGGGACCGACAGTAATGACTGGATGGAGAGGGGTTAGATGCGAGCGCATTTTCTGAGTGAAAACCTGGCAGGGGTGAAACTTCTTAACCGCTTCAATGCAATCTTTAAAGATAGATGGCCAAAAATAACCGGCTCACAAAATTTCATGGGTTGTCGCAAGCCCAGATAGATGACCACCACAAGCCCCACTGTGGAAATAGTTTAGAACTGACTCGACTTCTTCGTGAGTTAAACAATGACAGAAGATATCGTTTATTCCTCGACAATACAGAGTGTCATCAACGATAAGATAATTCTTAGCTTCATATCATATATGTCATCGTTCATCTCGCAAGAGAGGCTGAGGGAACTTCAAAGTTTGAATATAGAGAACAATGTCTCCATACCAGGGGTCAGACAAAGAGACAAGAAAAATGTGTTAATTTGCAAAAGAATCAACATGAATAACATCCTCATCCAATCGTATAAATTCGAATATTAACTCTGCAAAGACGAGTGATTTCTTGGATTTTGTAGAAGTGAAATCGAGATCAAATTCTTGTAAAATGACAATCCATTTATTGTATTTTCCCCCTATGATACGCCTGGTAAGGACGTATTGAAATGGATTGACATTGGAAACCACAATAGTCTTGCAAAGCAATATGTAATGTTGTAATCATTGGAGTGCGTGGACGACATCCAAAGCTAGCTTTTCAACATGAGAGTATTTGAGCTCAGGACTAACTAAGATAGAAAATCACATGCTCATGGAGCTCATCATCCTCCTGAACCAACACCATACCAATCGTCTCTTCAGACGCGGTGACATAAAGCAAGTAATCTCTACTGTAGTCGAGAGACTTCAGCAGAGGTGTCAATACCAAGGATTTATTCAAAGCATCAAAAGATTCCTGGGCTCGCTCATCCCAGATAAAAGGGTTGTACTTCTTCAAGAGATGCATGAAACCCTTAGTAATATTGGCATAGTTCACTATAAACCGACATAAAAATTTAGCTTTCCCCTGTAAACCTTGAATTTTTTGAATAGTGTGCGGGGGAGGCAATCGAACTATTGCCTCAACCTTTAACAGATCTACCATGATTCCAATCTCATAGAATAACAATCCTAGAAGACGTCCTGACCTAATGCAAAAGATGCATTTATGAGGATTCAATCGGATGCGATAATTACGACATCTTTCAAAAACTAGCCGAAGGTGCTTAGGGTGATCCACTCTCTTACAGGAGTGATCAGCAAGATTTTCAAATAGGGTTCGACTATATGCTTGAGATCTTGAAATGTGAAGGTCA
Organism: Picea engelmannii; assembly: GCA_009831015.1. Classification (NCBI taxonomy): domain Eukaryota; kingdom Viridiplantae; phylum Streptophyta; class Pinopsida; order Pinales; family Pinaceae; genus Picea; species Picea engelmannii. Next base: position 26,736 of record ML812745.1, read on the forward strand.
TAGCAAGTTGGAAGGTTTCTCTGGAATTTTTAAGGCCGAAAGGCATCTTTCGGTATGCGAAAGTACCCCAAGGACAAATAAATGTCATCTTATGTTGATCCTCAAGTTTAATATGAATTTGGTTATACCCTGAAAATTCTTCCATGAAAGAAAAAACTCAACTTCACGCACACTCATTGAGAATCTGATCGATGAAAGGTGTAGGGAAGTTGTCTTTAGGATAGGCTTTGTTCAGGTCATGAAAATCCATGCATACATGGATGGTTCATTTCTTCTTATTCACAGGAACGAGATTGGATACCCATTCAGTCAAGGGAACCGGGTAGATAAAGCCAGCATTAAGCAGTTTCTCTACCTCTGCCTTAATAGCAGGGGCCTTCCAGGGATTGACAGATCTAATACATTGTCAAACCAACTTAGCATCCGGGTAATTTTTAATCTCATGTTTGAAAATTCGAGGGTCGATTCCTAGAATCTCTTCATATGACCAAGCAAATACATCTCGAAATTCCTTGAAGAGTTCGGTGTAGATCAAAATTTCTTTTGGCGAACAATCTGCACCGATGTATACATTTTCAATCTTGCCAAGGATACAAGAGATATCGATCTTGAAGGTAGGTGAGATACTCGCCATGTTTCCTTCAACATAAATGTCGTGCGTATCAAGTGGAACTACGGCGTGACCAACTATCTCGCTCAAAGTAGATCTAAAGTCATCTTGTTCGATTCTAGAAAGCTCTAGGAGAAAATAAGAGCGATGATGCATATCATCCCAAGGTTTTTCAGAACCATTAATGGCCTCGATGATAGCTTCCTCTGAGGGAAAAGTCTCATTGAGGCGGTCATGTGAACAAGATGATTAAGTGGCCCATAAGGGCTCAAGAACATGATCCTCCTCATTCGTCAACGAGGTAACAGGATCTGGATCGGTGGAAGAGTCAAGAACAACTTGGTATGCTATCTCTACTACTGATAGTGGTATGGCCATTACAATATGTGATCGACCTTCACAAGACGTAGTCGAGGAAGGTAGGGTCCAAGGATTGTTAAAATAGGAAGTGCGGAAAGGAACGTACCTCTGTGACGAAACGGGCCTACTGGACATCGCATAAATGTGGTGAATCAGTTCCATGAAGTTGAAGGTACCCATAAGGGATAAATACATTCTGACACCAATATTCTCAATTGTCGGCTAAGAATTGTCGACCACGGGGGTCGACGATCCAATAGATGCAATAGGACTAGCATACACAAAGGAAAATTGATCGATCATCATTATCTTCCCATCGTGAGGAAAACAAAGAGTGTGGAAGACGGATGATACGATGGTAGTCATAGCGTAAGTCCAATTGCGTCCTAGTAACAAGCTATAATTGAGGGGTGCATCAACCAGCTCGACATCCACCTCTACTGTCTTCCCACCTAATTGGAACGAAAAGGCAGGAAAAATATCGTGAGGGCGAAAGGAACAACCGTCAAAAGAAGTCAACATGGTAGGAGACTGAGAAAGAGTTAGAGAGCCAAGGGCTTTCCAACAAACTAGGGACATCACACATGTTGCAGTGCCTTCATCAACAACAGTACGCTTGATGGTATATTTTGAGAAACCCACGTGAATTTGGAATTTCACACATGGTAAGGCAAGAGAGGCTTCACATATGTGACGTCAAACTTGATAACTTTCGAGCCACAAGGATATAGAGCTCCTAATGCATATAGCAAGGAATTCCTCTATGAAGGACACATTTGGAGTACCTCCAGAGCCAACATCGCACAAGGGGTTTGACCCAGGTCCTCAACAATAGATTAATTTTGGGTGGCTCTAGCATTAGGATTGTGGGTAGACCGCTTGAGTACTCATTTTGTAATATGAGGCGGTGGCTCTAGTTTTTCGATCTATAGGGGCATCCTCAAAGGAGAAAGAGACTCTAGACCAAGTACATTTTGTGGAGAGTTGTAATCGTGAGATCGAGTGGCTAGATTAACCTCATATTTGACCATAATGATGCATAAACGGTCATCATCTTGTGTCGGTGGGTTTTGACTCCCAATCGCCACATTTCTGGCATTTGAGGAGCTCAAGGCCATGTGTTGGTTATGTGGAAAAGGATTTTTCAGAGGCGAGTGGTAGAGATAAAAGCCTTGCAACTTCCGCAAGTTTGGGGCATAAATGGGTAAGGTGATCGTTTGTACAAAACTTATAGGGAAATTTAACCTTCCACCTTTCTTTCTTTCCCTCACCAACATTATTATTTGTATTCTAATTATAACTATTGTCCTTTGGTTTTTTATTCTTCCAACCCTTACGATTATTATTATGTCCTTTCTTCTTATTCCTGCATGGTTTTTGGTTACCATTTGGGTCAGTCGATGATTGCACGGAATGTACATCCGTCAACAGAGTGGGATTGGAATATAGATGAAGTTGTCCCTCCTATAGACTGGTTTAGAGACAACTCTTTCAAATGGCTTGTCACCAAGTCTGTGGATTTCACATTGGCGGAGCCTACAATGCTATCGGCATGAGGCCTGAGATTTTTTTTAGGGTCATAATTTGACATCGGTGCATCAGGAAGAATCTCATATAACATCCTAGACTAAGCATATATAAGATTAACTATTGGGCTTTGAAAATCGCTTCTTCCTCATATGTAACCCCAGATGCAGAAACATCCTTCGAAATATAAGGTTGTAGAGATTTAAGGAACCACTCTAGCAGGAATTTTGGGGGTATGCAGGTCTTGATCAACGTCTTTTGTCTATGCCACTCCTGGATGTGATCTGAGATATGAGTGGCTTTGTCCTGGTGTAAGGTCAATAGAAGTTCTAAGCCAGCATCGTAACGAACCAGCAATTGGAAGTGGTTAAGGAATACTAAAACCATTTGACTAAAGGTTCTATATGCCCCTCTTGGTAGCTCGATATACCATTTTGTGGCAACCCCTGTGAGGGTGCGTTGAAACAATCTTAACTGAATAGAATTGTCATTAAAGGAATTCGAAGAGAACCATAGGTGAAAGGTGGTGACGTGATCACCAAGATTCTCGCCATTCTTGCCTTCGAATTTTGGAATATTCGAAGCAAGCTTGGTGGGAACGGGGGGCCATGTAGGATCATGACACACAGAATCATTCATCAACTTAGACAAGTCTGGCATATTGAACGTGGCTATAAAAAGGAGACAGGGTTGCTGCATCTGGCCCTAGGCTCCCTGGAAAGATTGTGGTTGGGGAATTGGAGCCCATCCAAGGTTCTGGTAAGAACCATGGCCCTGTCTGGGATTGTAAGGCCCTCCCCCAGGATGATTCATAAGGGGTTGGTTGGGCACCATTCCAATAGGAATGTTCTGATGAGGGTTATAAAAACTGCCCTCAATCAGAGTGGACCTGGGTTGGAGGTTTCCCAAGGTGTGAAATTGACCTCCTCTGGGTGTGAATCTGGAGGATAAAGGTGAATTCGTCAGGCCAAATGTGTTGGTCAGAATTGGCACTTAGGTGGTGAGTGTAAAGGATAGAACATGAACAGAAGCATGTCCTTTAGGTTGGTTACTCCATCCATAATCAATAGGATTAGACCCAGGGTTAAAAGGAGGAATGCCTCCCACAGTAGGATTCATTTGAGGGACATGGGTTCCACCAAACAAAAATGGAGTATAAGGAGGAGATGTTCCCCCAATTCCAATGCTAGAATTAGGGCCAACTGTTGGGATGGAGTTTGAAAACTACGACGTAAAATTTGGCATACCATAGGAAAAGGGACTAGAGGCCATAGGGATGAATTGAACATTATATCCCAGTGAGTGACCAAGAGACTCAAACGGATTTGTGGCTATAGGTTAGGTATTCACTATAGGATAGGCAATAGTGATGATAGGCTCCTCCGGCACTACAACCACTGTGGTTGAAGCAATCAAAGGGGTACCATTTGTTGGTTGTGGAGCCTGATTATCTTCCTGATGCAGAGGTTCTTTGCTTTCAGCCGTGTCTATACCCCATGAAGTATTTACACCCCAGAAGTATGTACACTCTTCCACGCGGGGGAGTGCAGAGGGGGGGTACCCCCGGCTGGGGGGTCTGGGGGCAAGCGGGCCCCCAGCGGGGGTTCGGGGGCAGTGTCCCTCGATGGGGGTTCGGGGGCGAAGCCCCCGAAGAAAAAATTGCCTTGTAAAAGTATATGTAATTTCATTGTAAATATGGACCGTTCATTATAAGGTCGCAGATCTAATGGTAGAGATTATGTTAGGGTTTTTTGCCCTAGAAGGCAACCCTCTTTTATGAGGGAAATGTATTGCGGCTATTGATTGATGGTGAATATTGTATTGTGAGCGAGGAGACTGTGAGAGAAAGAAGAGGAAGTTACAGTGGGTTTTGCTGTAGGTTGCATCCCTTCATTTGCTGGATAATAATAAAGGAAGGACCTGGCAATTTCTCTGGTGGACGTAGCC
>ML812745.1:31229-44030 GCA_009831015.1 Picea engelmannii
TTGCTGGATAATAATAAAGGAAGGACCTGGCAATTTCTCTGGTGGACGTAGCCCACACTGGGTGAACCACGTAAATCTGTATCTCTCTTGTATTGTGTGTCTTCTGTGTTTTGTTTCTGCATTTGTTTTATTTTATTGCTCCGTGGTCCTGTTTTCTAACACCATTAACTATAGTATGTGTGGGAGTCGAAGGGCTCCCAGTATCTTCATGACTCGATTCAGTACTCATCCTTGTAGAATCACAAGTCTAATAAGTGGAGGTGTGTGTACCACATTTAATAACTCTATGCCTTTTAGAATGCAAAGAATCAAAACGCGGTGGTAACTGTAACAAGCGGTGAGACCTGCGGGGAATTTGGTCTGGCTCCACAATGATTCAAGATCCAAGATATAAAAAACAAATTCTAAGGCCAACTAGTAATCAAAGAGCACACCAAAAAATAATCAAACAGTCAATATGTACACAAACTAGATAAAGTGGATGAAAGGGACCTCCCTCTCTAAAGTAGGTATTCCTCGCTCAAGAGGGGCTTGAGACTCTACTGCTAAATGTTGGAGGAAACATAATCAGTTATAAATTCCCTCATGGGCTTAACAACCAGCTGGTCAAATCCCCTCGGAGAGGTAATCCTCCATAAAGGTTGTGTGTTGTCCAATCCTTATCTAACCCAGGGTTCTTGCAGAATAACCTCTACAAGTAACCTATGTGGTACCTAAGTCAAGCAACTAAGCAACCACGGTGTAACTAATGCACAGGTGAATAGTCGTAAGTCAGGTCCACCATATGGGTAGGTTAGCAAAGCCCAAAACCTTGAAAGCACTGCCTCTCACGGAGGTAAGGGCACTAGCAAGATCCCCATATAGGGATAGATCCCTAGAAATATATCTGACGCTAAGTAGATATCGGGGAGATATCCCTTCAACCAACCTCACGTGACCTCGTGCTTAAATCCGTTGTAAGCAGATCTTCCTGATATTACCGATTATAGAATGGATTTCTCCACTCCCTTAGTCAGACACATATGTTGATTTAATAGCCTTGGAGAAGTTTACTAACAAAATCTTATTCCAAGGCTCTAAATCCTAAGGTAGTTTGTGCACCCTAGAAAAATAAAATTGTTACTAATCAATTTTAAATTATAGTGTTACTTTTAATTGCCTTTCTTACTCAAAATGTTCGGTCGTGAAACTAGTGATGTTATGACTCATCAAGTAAAATAAATGAATATGAATACAATGAAAAGTCCTAACTTCCAATTTTCAATAAATGATATGCTTTTCAAAAATGCAATTTTCAATTCAATTATGCAATTATAAATAAAATGCAATTGTTCTTTACATGCACTAAGATAAATGAAAAAGACTCAAGAGATCAAAATGCCAATCAATGTAAAATGCCTAATATTTTTTGTATTTTCAATATAATAAAATGAAAATGCAAGGACTGAATAATAGCTTGATATAAAGACTCTACTCTGTGTAAACAAAGACAAACCAAGTAGGATATTAAGAAGCAAAACACCCAGCCCAAGATGCACAGACAATCAAATGAAGAAGATGATGAGAAAGGCATCGCCCAAAAATCAACCAAAGATAGGTTTCTTGTCATTCCACGGACACTTAACAGTCACAAAAAAGACCCAAGAATACTCAATAATCATCAAATCCTACCCAACAACCATCAAACCCAGCAACCAAGCAACAAAGGTTGATGTACGCAACTAGCCAAGGGAAAAGTGCGTATGTACGTGACTGTCAAGCAAAAACCCGTGTATATGTGTCAAAACATAGTCGGACTAAGGTGAAGGCTAAGAAACTCAAACTTAGAGTCAACAGAGGTTGTCAAGCAATCATACAACAAGAAACGCAATATTAATGAGAGCAATCTAAGGAGAAAAACACTCCAAACCTCAAAAAAGAAGATTCTATCCCCAGTATGGTTGCCAATTCTGTTACGAAGAAAATCTCTCTATGGATAGGGGTAGACCACAATAGACGAAAATGACTATAGAAATCAACTTTAATCTCAAGTATGCTATATAAACAAATATGCTAGCAATACAAGATAAAAGGCCTACCTCGTCCAGATGTTCGGTGAAGTCCATCGTTGAGCACTTGACCCAAAGAAATATACTTGCAACTAGTCCTCAAAAACCAAGCAATGCAAGAATATGTTGGTAATAGATAATGTTAGCACATTCAATAGCATAATCCATCAATATCCATAACAAATACACCTATGGAATAACAATTAAAATATTCACAAGATATCAATTGGACGAGAAAAGAGTATTTGTATTAAGATGTAATCAACAGAAATGAATGAGTTACAAACTTCTATGTCGGCACGGTTCGGAACTGAGAAACTAAGTTCCTTCCAGCTAGGCCTCCACCACTTCAATCCTCCACCAAAGGCAACCACATATAAGAGAGAAAATGAGGTTCTCAATCAGTAAGGGAAGAGCTTGGGGGTTGAACAATGTTTTCAGACTTAAAGGACAAAGGGATGCAAACTCAATGTGAAGTGAATAATTTCTCCTCGTTTGCATAGCTCGGATTTGGCCCATTTATAGCCTTCAATTGGAACTGAAGGATCGAGTCAGAACATTTCTAGTATATGGAAGTCCAAGGATCATTGATCTCGTGACGTGACATGGAAACCCGACAACATTTTTTAATTTTGGGCACAAATCCCGATGTACGCTGGCTGTAGTGGCGCAACCTACGTATATGCATGTTGTAATATAGGCAGGGCGCATATATGTGGAAAAATCATGTTTTTAGCTCTAGGATTTGCAAAAGGGGACTTCACGTCTGCATAGGGAAATGGAAAAAGGCCCTCTATGTAAGATTGCATAAGGTGAGGCAAATCTTGCTATAACACCTTGGGAGGAAATTTTGATCGATTTTGTACCTAGACAATTAAAGAAACAACATGAATTTGATGCAGTACTTTTCCTTGTGGTTGCTAGGTTTTCAAAGATGGAACATATTTGACCTTGCAGGAAGACAAGTGATGCAATTTACTACACAAATTTATTCTTCAAGAAAGTTGTGGGAATCCTAGGTTGTTAAAGACAATCACCTCATACAAGGAGACTATATTTTTAAGTCATTCTTGAAAACACCATAGAAAAATATGGGAGCAAAGTTATAGTTTAGTTCAACATACCATCCTCAAACATATCAAAATACTAATGTGACAAACTAATGTGACAAACTAAAGTTTGAGAAATCTATGAAGATTTTTGGTTGGAGACAAAATGAAGTTGTCTAGTCAAGTATTAACACAAAGTAGAGTTATCATATAATAATAAACTATTAAATGACTCTATCGTATTTACTTATTTTAAGATAATGTGTCGGAGGAATCTAATAAAAGAAACATATTTGATTAATTTACCCACTGACATGAAGAGGAGTAATGGTGCAAACTCTTATTCCATATGTAGAATAGGGAGAGAAAATTTATGCACAAGTTGAAGAAAGATTCCAAGAAAGTAGCATGAGACATAATCAGAGCATATAAGTGCACCTAAGATTCAATACACATGAAGTTGGAGACCAAGTGCTAGTGCAGATGAGACTTAATATGTTATAGGCATGTACAACCAATTGAATCTTAGGAATATAGGACCATGCATAATCTAGGGGAAGTTTAGAGAAGGCATGTAGTAACAAATTGAATCTTAGGAAGATGAGGTTGTGCATAATTTGGAGGAAGTTTAGAGATAATGCATATGAGGTATAGTTTCTTAAGGAGTTTGATAGTTTTATTATCTTCAATTTCATAGACTTGTATTCACACAAAGAAGGAGAGATCATTACATATGAAGACAAATAGAGCACTAAAGAGAGAGGTTGAGAAAGAACCCGAAAGAGATAAAACAAGTGTTGTAAGAGACAGAAATTCAAACAAGAAATGTTGAGTACAAACAATATTACTAAAATGGAAAGATGAGCCAAATGAATATGATATTTGGATTTCAAAGGCAGAGTATAAGAAAACTTTAAGTGATGCAAAGTTAGTGGAAGGACATGCTAATTTTCTTTTACAAGAAGAATTTGATGTAGGAGCATTGAAATAAATTCTTAGTGAGGGTGCAGGAAGCACACACCAAAAAGAAATACAAAATCAAGATGATAACATCTAACAAAGTTTGGGATTAGTGTGGAAAAATAGATAATATGTATACTACCTTGGATATTCCAATTCTTATGTCACCAAAACATATCTCAACTTAAAATGACTACCATGAGACTATGTTTGACTGCACAACTATCTTTTTGTATTTTTAATGCTTTAACAAAAATAAAAACATACCATTCAGATTCTTTAAGTATTGTGACATATGATATATACTACACTAGAAAAGTCATAGAATGGAACACAAATAATTAGAAAACCATATGTGAAAGGTAACAATCAATGAAGGATTTTTTCTTCCATCTTATTATATTATGGAGATTACAATATAGATTACAAAGTTGTCCAAGAGTAATAGGAAGCTATGAGACACTATGGTCTTCTATAGTCCTCTATAGTATGCTTCTGTCATGCTCTATTAGTACCTCCTATGCACTCTTTCCCATACAATGGAACAACCGATGACTACTAAAAAATCGAACCGTTTTAGGGTGGCGAGGGGGGTGGGGAGTGTTGTGGTTATAATTTACCCAAAATAAAATATGAACTACAATTTACATGGGGGTTAGGATAATGCACCAATAATCAAGAAGAAGCTTGGCCTTGTATCAAGGTTTTAACATTCCCAAATCAAAAGAGATAAAAAAAATCATTTTAATTGGAGACTCTTCTATCATAATTCCTCAAATGCTAAATCAATTTGTCTCTAAGAATACAAGCCCATAATCTAAATATTTCTATGGGTGGTGAGGATTTATGACTCTATTGAATACTATCAGGTTCTGAGGGCCTTCAATATCCTGGTAGACACCATGGAAAATGAATGGGTTTCTCTAAATCATGAAATGTTTAGGTTAAATTGGAGGGATCCTTCCTTAGCTTATCTCCCATGAATTATTTCTTTCTAAACTTACTTCCAACTTTGTGGGTGGTTTTCTCTTTGGATTCCTCTAACTTGGATATTTCTTGGTTCTTCCTTTGGTTTTGGATTTGGGTCCTTTTTCAAGGCTACTAATAGTATGGAGGGACATATAGATTCCAGCCATTGTATCTCATGTGAATGTTGGAATACTGGGGGGGGGTTGAATCAGTATGAGCACTTTTACCACTTTTAACCACAATATATAAACTTCAATATTATCAACAATATATCATCATTGTATCATCTATGTTTTCATTCAATATATCATGAGCATATAAACATAAGGAAAAACACATCAAATGCACAGTACACCAGGATTTACGTGGAAACCCAAATGGGAGAAAACCTCATAATGCTTTCTTTTGTATCTAAGAATACATTCATTGGAAGCACTGACTTCGCAATTATCCAACTGCAACTGGAAGGAGGCTACGACCCCTTATTTACAAGATCCAACCTAAAGGAAGCTACAACTTTCTGAATTCTCTGGCTCCAACCAGAAGGAGGCTACAACCCCTTGATTCTTAGGCTCCAACCTAAAGGAAGCCCCAACTTCCTAAATTCTCTGGCTCCAACCAGAAGGAGGCTACAACCCCTTGATTCTTAGGCTCCAACCTGAAGGAAGATCCAACTCCTTGTGTTCTCTGGCACCAACTGAAAGGAGGCTACAACCCCCTCTCCTTGCCCCATCCTACCACCCTAAAATATAAGTGTAGACCAAACTGTCACTACCACAATCACTGCCACTGTCACTGTCACCGTCACTATCAATGTCACTATCAGTGCCACACCAACCTATCACTGTCACTAATACAAAACCATATCCTTGATCATTAAGAACACCTCTCAACCAGATGCTCAAACATCACCAAACCATGTACATCAACCATGCGCATCAATCATCAACCTATACCATACCATGTATCAACTATGCATATCAACCTATACCATACCATGTACATCAACCTGTATCAACCATGCATCAATAATGCACCAACACCTATACCAAACTATGCATCAACCATGCACCAAACCCTGTACCTAACTGTTCATCAACAATGCACCAACACCTATACCAAACCATGCATCAATCATGAAGCAAAACTTATACCAAACCATGCATCAACCATGCTCCAAAACTTGTACCAAATCGTGCATCAACCATGTACCATAAATCATGTACCATGAGATGTACCTCAACCATATACCATATCACTCACGATATGTCTCAATCATCCCATACACCATGTACCATAATATATAAAAAATGAAGTGCCTCAACAAAGTACTCAAGAATGTACTAATATCACCAACATATGCCTCTAACCATGCACCATATCATCAGCCATATACCTCAAACAACATGCCAATCATCCATAGACCATGTACCTCAAACATGTGCCATATTACTCATGATATGCCTCAACTAATTACCATAACCATGTTCCAATATATCCAAGATATGCACCAGCTATAAATTGTTGAAATTTTGGTATGCTCGTTTAACCATAGACAATGTCACATCATTGTCACCCAACCATAGGCATTCACATATGCCACCCCCGAGCACACTAACCTTTACTTAGAATAATTCTGGCAAGACTACTCCATAACCAATAGATAAACCCTAGCTGCTAATTGCATCAAAAACTTAAGACAAGTAGAGCGCTCCTTCTCCAAGGGTATCACACAAGAGACATAGTCCCCATATCCATAGAACAAGTACCATACACAAATCCATCAACTGTAGCTGCACTACTCTCTCAGAATTGTGCCATACTAAGAAATAATTTCACCAAGAGTATCACCAAGGATGTCACCAAGAGAATCACCAAGAATGTCACTTGATAGCGCTAGAGAGAGACCAAGACCAAGAGATGATCGTACGTCCTTATTCCTCTATGAAATTGCAACTACAACTCTCCACAAGACTTGTTCTCTAACTGGGTATACATATAAGCTAAAACGTCCTCTATTTATATTAATCTGTCGAGTGAATTTTCTGGCTAGGCCAACCTGATTTTCTGGTAATTATATTTTCATCTTATCTTTTTCATGTGGAGCCAGCTTGTCTTTCTAGAAGATAATATTCTAATATTATTTATTTTGCTAGGCCTAATTGTTTTATAGGGTTTCCACACATCTGTTTAATGGTTCACTTGCTTTCGAAATATTCTATTCTAAGTCATAGGTTACACTTGGAGGTTAATACCTCCCGCATCTACCAAAACATCAACACTCCCTCTTAGATAGGGAGGTATTAACTAATATTTTCTTTATGTAGTGGTCTCAAACACATCCATCCATCTCACATGACATGGGAAAGAATCACATGGTATTGGAGACCAGTCTACAGGTAGCATCACCATAGCCACACAGGATATCATAAGAAATTATGCACTTTCTCTGGAGTAGTGTACCATCCTTTGTTGGAGTAGCATACCAACCTGCACTGGGGTAATATACCAGTCTGTGTTGGATTAGCATACCAACCTACACTGGGGTAACATATTAGCCTACGTTGGAGTATCATACCAACCTATGTTGGGGTAACATATCAGTCTGTGTTGGAGTAGCATACCAACCTGCGTTGGGGTAATATACTAGCCTACGTTGGATTTGTTGGAGTTACTTCACACACATCTAGGATTCATTGTTCCTAAGGTTTTTACTTGTTTATTAGTAATAATTATTCATTATCCAGTCTCCTATATTTTAGGGGAGAATATTCCACCTGGAGAATATTCTCTTTTAGTTGACACTTCAGTTTGACTAGTTGAGTTGAGTTTAGATGTTGCATTGGTTTTGTAACCATGCAACATTGGGATCATCACCAGCTAATGAGGACTTGCCATGGGATCATCACCAGACTGGTGCATTACCCTTGATTCCTTGAGTTAACCCCTCACTACTCTTTGTTCAGTAAGTTAACTGAAGACTAGTTGACTAGTTAACTCAACTAGGTGGTAGTTCACTCTCGTAACTGCCTGCGAGACTAGACTAGGTGGCATTTCACTCCCGTAATTATTGGTGCGTGTCTATATCACTCTATACCACCACTATGGCACATTGGTTCTCCTCCAATGCGCACTCATTGAGTTATACAAAGTATATCATGTGTAAATTATTCATTATTCATAACGGTTAATGAGAATTCTTTCATTCTTTCTCTCCTTCTTCTTATTTCTCCTTTTCTCTCTACAAATGTGTGTATCATTGTTTAGATAGATCTATTATATGCAGGTTCAACACATTTACATGGTATCAAATCCAACGGACTACTAATCAAAAGCTACTCCAAAATGTTTTTGTAGGTACAAAAGATTGAAGACAGCGAAAAGATGGATTTCCAAAAATAATCCATTCTTACACCTTACAATTATTTTGCATGGAAGGAGAAAATAGCCATAAATCTTTGAACCATAGGGTTGTACGGGTTAAACTTGAATACAGATACAGAACCGACATCATCCATAGAAAAATCCAAGTACTTAAATCGCATGGATGAGGCACTCAGAACAATTTGCAGTCTTATTTTTGTCGATCTCCTTTTTCACATATCTTCTTGTAAGAATCCCAATGAAGCTTGGACCACCTTGGAAGGGATCTTTGGAAAATAGGATGAGATGAGGGGACACATGTTGGAGGTGGAGATGCTCACATTGGATCCAAAAATCTTTGACAATATCCAAGATTTCTTTACAAAATTCAAGGATTTATTGTCGCAACTCAAAGCTTGTGGGGTTGATAAATCAAAGGAGGAGAAACAAATGGTTCTCACCATTCTCTCCAATATTGGTCCTAAATTTTGTGTATTCGTATCCACATTCCATTCTATTAGATTTGCCTCTAGAGCCACCTGGAAGATTCCTTCTCTTGAGGAATTTATCGAATCCTTGACACAAGAGCAAACCAAGCTCATCGACATGGGCACAATCAAAAGCCCAAGGGCACATGCACTCACTTTGCAAGATGGCAGCCACAAATTTCATAAATCTAAAGATAAAGATAAATGGAAAGCTCATGCACATATGAATAAGGAAGGGTACACAAAACCATTCACCGATGCCTCCGAATACAAAGGGGAAAAGGGGAGAAATGCACGTACTGTCACAAAGGATTCCATCCAGAATCTGCATGCATGTAAAAACAAATAGATCTAATGACTCAAATACTTCAGCAAAACAACCTTGGAGATCGCAGCCCCGAGGGTGCCAAGAAGAAGAAGCCAGAAGATCTAAATCCCCAAAAAGGCAATTCTAGCCATGCCTTGATTGCCATCAACCCCTCTCTCGATGCTTGAATCGTAGATTCAGGAGCATCACATCACATGGATGCATCAAAAGTAGTATATTCTTCTTTAGATGCATGCAAAGCTCCTCCTATTCTGATGGGGGACAACTCTTATGTCGAAGTCACCGGCAAAGGAAGGATTGAACTCAACAACGGAATCTTCAAGAATGTGTTGCATGTTCCCAAATTTTCCATCAACCTTCTCTTTGTATATCAGATGATGAATTCTGACACTATAAAGAAATTCATATTCACACCAAATATCATGGACATCTATGACATGCAAACCAACTTCAGGGTTGCTACTAGTGAGGTAAATCATCAGTCTAGATTGTATACTTTTTTCGAGTTCATTGAACCTGATTCTACTTTGTTGCTTACTCATGTTGATAAAAGTAATAGGATATGGAACTATTGGTTGATGGTCTACCAGACATCCATTTATCCAAGGGAGTATGTGAGGGATGTGTTCTTGGAAAACATCCTCAAGAGAAATTCGACAAAGGAAAGTATCAAAAAACTTTCGCACCTTTAGATCTGATCCACAGTGACCTTATGGGTCCCTTTCTGCATCCATCCATCATCAAAGCGAGGATTGTTCTCATTTTTGTTGATGATTTCTCACATTTTATATGGATCTACTTTCTCAGGAAAAGATCTGAGGTCTTTCAACACCTCAAAGATTTCAAAGCCCTGGTTGAGACACAGTCCAGAAAGAAGATCAAAGTCCTTCAAACTGATAATGGGGGAGAGTATGTAAATCATGAGATCTGTAATCTTTTCCATGAGGCAGGGATTCAGTTGCAGCACACAGTTCCCTATACTCTGCAACAAAATGGAGTTGTTGAGCGGAAAAACAGATCTCTAAAGGAGATGGCATCTTGAATGTTGCATGCAAAGTCAATACCATAGAGACTATGGGCCGAAGAACTTAATTGTGCAACATACATCCAAAAAATATCTCCCCATAGATATATCAAGGATAAGACCCCCTACGAGGCTTGGAGGGGCCTAAAACTAGAAGTGACCCACTTTCACATTTTTGGTTCACGTGCATGGGCCCGAATTCCCTCTGAAAAGAGGAAGGCACTTGATCCATAGAGCACTGAGTGTATTTTTGTTGGATACCCTGATGGTGTGAATGGATATAGGCTTATTGATATTTCCTTGGACCGACTCATCATTGAGCTAAGTGCCAAATCCGAGGAAAGTGTCTCGCATGCACCTCAAGAGACGCATGCAGACACCTTCAATCTTCCACCTGTTTGAGATGACGAGCATGCACATGCTGACTCTTCTTCAGACGAGAGATTTGATTCATAGGACTCATATGATTTAGATTCAAAGTCGGTACAGTGAGATGTAGAGTCATAGCACCCATATGTAGTTGCAGAGCCAAAGCAGAGGCCTAAGTGGGCACAGACTACTCTTCAGGATGCAAGGGATCTCATTGGTGATCTAGTCGAAACTAGGAGGACACGATCTAATTTCGAGGAGCCTCCTGTTGCACTCACTGCCACTAAACCATTTCCCTCCAGACATATTTTCTTGGTTCTTCAGATCCACAGTCTTATGGCGAGGCTACTAGAAATCCCTTTTGGGAATCCTCCATGTAGAAGGAATAAAACTCCCTCCTCGAGAACCAGACTTGGGATCTGGTTTCCCTTCCTTCTGGGACGAAACTTGTCATATGAAGATGGGTCTACAAGACCAAGAGCACGGCGAATGGACAGATTAGCAGATACAAAGACAGGCTTGTCACCAAAGGCTTTCAACAGGTTCATGGTATTGACTATGATGATACCTTCGCTCCAGTAGCAAAGATGGACTCCATACGATTGGAACTTTTCATTGCAGCAACCAAAGGATGGGAAGTCCATCAGATGGACATGAAGAATGAATTTCTTCATGGTGATCTCTCTGAGGAGATCTACGTGGAGCAGCCTCAGGGATTTATGCAGGACTCATCTTTGGTATGTCGACTGAAGAAGTCCCTTTATGGCCTCAAGTAGGCTTCGAGGGCATGGTATGCCAAGATGGACTCCTACCTATTGTCATAGAAATTTGTACGATGTAAATCAGATCTGAATGTCTACATGCTAATGACAGTTAATTCACTTCTACTTTTAGTTCTGTATGTTGATGATTTGTTGATCACCGGTTGCTCGACTTCAGTTATTGTTGCAGTCAAGAGGATTCTACATGACATGTTTTTGATAACAGACATGGGTCCACTACACTTCTTCCTTGGACTCAAGATTAGTTAGGATGCAACAGGAATCAAATTGTCTCAGGCCAAGTATGCACGAGATCTCCTTGAGAGATTTCACATGATAGACTGCAAGTCTGCTCCGACTCCTTTCCTATTAGGAGTCAAACTTTAGGATGGCGGGGAAACTCCACTATTTGACATCACATTGTATAGACAGCTAGTGGGGAGCTTATTGTATCTCACACACTCCAAACCAGGCCTCTCTTATGCAATTAGCGCAGTTTCTAGGTTCATGCAGGAGCTGCATGAGCTACATTGGAAGGTTGCAAAGTGTATCCTTCGATATGTACATGGCACCATCACATTTAGGATTCATTATGCAGCAGACTCTACATTAGATCTCATCGGGTTTACTAATTCTGATTGGGCTAGCGATAGCACTAATCGCAAGTCCACATCTAGTTACTCATTCAGTCTTAGTTCTGAGCCTATCTGTTGGTCAAGCAAGAAGCAAGTTGTCATTTCTCTATCTTCACTCGAGGCAGAGTACATAGGGGTAGTTAACATAACCATTCAGGCTATGTGGATACAACATTTTCTCACTGAGTTGGGCATTCCGTTTCATTGGTCGATCGTCATCTGGTGTGACAACCAGAGCACTCTAAAGTTTTGTAGAGATCCAGTTCAGAGGCAGTGGATGAAGCACATCGAGATCCACATGCACTACATCCAGGACTTAGTAAACGAGAGGATCATCGACCTACATTTATGTGTTATAGCAAGATTTGCCTCACCATTGCTATCTTTCATAGAGGGCCTTTTTCCATTTCCCTATGCAGACTTTTCATCCCTTTTTTGATGAATCCAGAGCTAAAAATGTACATTTTTCCACATATACACTCCCTTACTATTATGCAAGATGCGTATACGCTTGTTGCTCCATTGCAGCTCACATATATCAGGATTTGTGCCAGAAAATATAAAATGAGGTTGAGTTTCCATGTCACGACAAAAGATTTCTGATCCTTGGCCTTCCATATACTGGAAACATTCCAACTCGGCCCTTTAGTTGCATTCTGGAGGCTATATGTTAAGCCCTAATATTGGCTCATTACCACTTAATTGGGGCATATTAGATTAGTAATGTTATTTTATTTATGTCGGCTTTAGGCCATTAGTTGTGATTTAGATTAGTAATGTTATTTTATTTATGTCGGCTTTAGGCCA